>CM037455.1:8585143-8602643 GCA_021014325.1 Plazaster borealis
GGGGCCAGCGCAACTCGATTGGCCGCCAAGTGGCTGGGCCGATCCGGTCCGAACGCAAAGAGGATCGAGCTGACATACCCGCCGAGGGTCTACTTGGGTCGTGGGCTCCCGGGGAGGCCTGGCCTGGGTGGCGTTTAGGCCCGAAAGGTGGAGTTCCAAGTGCGGAGTTTGAGGCATTGTGGAGTGAGCAGCGATCAGCGATGGGGGCCGGCGCAGCTCGATTGGCCGCCAAGTGGCTGGGCCGATCCGGTCCGAACGCAAAGAGGATCGAGCTGACATACCCGCCGAGGGTCTACTTGGGTCGTGGGCCCCCGGGGAGGCCTGGCCTAGGTGGCGTTTAGGCCTGAAGGGCGGAGTTCCAAGTGCGGAGTTTGAGGCATTGTGGAGTTAGGAACGATCAGTGATGGGGGCCGGCGCAGCTCGATTGGCCGCCAAGTGGCTGGGCCGATCCGGTCCGAACGCAAAGAGGATCGAGCTGACATACTTGCCGAGGGTCTACTTGGGTCGTGGGCACCCGGGGAGGCCTGGCCTAGGTGGCGTTTAGGCCCGAAGGGCGGAGTTCCAAGTGCGGAGTTTGAGGCGTTGTGGAGTGAGGAGCGATCAGTGATTGGGGCCGGCGCAGCTCGATTGGCCGCCAAGTGGCTGGGCCGATCCGGTCCGAACGCAAAGAGGATCGAGCTGACGTACTTGCCGAGGGTCTACTTGGGTCGTGGGCCCCCGGGGAGGCCTGGCCTAGGTGGCGTTTAGGCCCGAAGGGCAGAGTTCCAAGAGCCAAATTTGAGGCATTCGGGAGTGAGCGGAGATGGGCGCCGGCGGAGCTTCGGCCCCCACCATGTGGCGGTTCGTGACGGCCACACTACCTAGACTCCGAGGAGAAGGAGAAAAAAAATTGGGGCAAAATATTTAAAATGAAAAAAAAAATTTGGACTCTGAAAATATTTCGAGCAAAAAGTACCTCGGAAAGAAATTCGAGCGAGCGTGGAAAAATTTTCCCCGTGTGGCACGGCCAAATATCGGCTGCGCACGCTCACGGAGTAAATAAACTTGAGAGGAGGACCGAGAAAGGCAAACCCGGCGCAGATCTGCACGAGTCTCAAGGCCCGTGTGTACCGTTGCCCGGTTGGAGCGGGAGCCCGAGAACAAAGTGCTAAGTAGGGAGTTTGAGGCTTTCTGGCGCGATCAGCGATGGGGGCCGGCGCAGCTCGATTGGCCGCCAAGTGGCTGGGCCGATCCGGTCCGAACGCAAAGAGGATCGAGCTGACATACCCGCCGAGGGTCTACTTGGGTCGTGGGCCCCCGGGGAGGCCTGGCCTAGGTGGCGTTTAGGCCCGAAGGGCGGAGTTCCAAGTTCGGAGTTTGAGGCATTGTGGAGTGAGGAGCGATCAGTGATGGGGGCCGGCGCAGCTCGATTGGCCGCCAAGTGGCTGGGCCGATCCGGTCCGAACGCAAAGAGGATCGAGCTGACATACCCGCCGAGGGTCTACTTGGGTCGTGGGCCCCCGGGGAGGCCTGGCCTAGGTGGCGTTTAGGCCCGAAGGGCGGAGTTCCAAGTGCGGAGTTTGAGGCATTGTGGAGTGAGGAGCGATCAGTGATTGGGGCCGGCGCAGCTCGATTGGCCGCCAAGTGGCTGGGCCGATCCGGTCCGAACGCAAAGAGGATCGAGCTGACATACCCGCCGAGGGTCTACTTGAGTCGTGGGCCCCCGAGGAGGCCTGGCCTAGGTGGCGTTTAGGCCCGAAGGGCGGAGTTCCAAGTTCGGAGTTTGAGGCATTGTGGAGTGAGGAGCGATCAGTGATTGGGGCCGGCGCAGCTCGATTGGCCGCCAAGTGGCTGGGCCGATCCGGTCCGAACGCAAAGAGGATCGAGCTGACATACCCGCCGAGGGTCTACTTGGGTCATGGGCCCCAGGGGAGGCCCGGCCTGGGTGGCGTTTAGGCCCGAAGGGCAGAGTTCCAAGTGCGGAGTTTGAGGCATTGTGGAGTGAGGAGCGATCAGTGATTGGGGGCGGCGCAGCTCGATTGGCCGCCAAGTGGCTGGGCCGATCCGGTCCGAACGCAAAGAGGATCGAGCTGACATACCCGCCGAGGGTCTACTTGGGTCGTGGGCCCCACGGGAGGCCTGGCCTAGGTGGCGTTTAGGCCCGAAGGGCAGAGTTCCAAGAGCCAAATTTGAGGCATTCGGGAGTGAGGGTAGATGGGCGCCGGCGGAGCTTCGGCCCCCACCATGTGGCGGTTCGTGAAGGCCACACTACCTAGACTCCGAGGAGAAGGAGAAAAAAAATTGGGGCAAAATATTTAAAATGAAAAAAAAATTTGGACTCTGAAAATATTTCGAGCAAAAAGTTCCTCGGAAAAAAATTCGACCAAGCGTGGAAAAATTTTCCCCGTGTGGCACGGCCAAATATCGGCTGCGCACGCTCACGGAGTAAATAAACTTGAGAGGAGGACCGAGAAAGGCAAACCCGGCGGAGATCTGCAGGAGTCTCAAGGCCCGTGTGTACCGTTGCCCGGATGGAGCGGGAGCCCGAGAACAAAGTGCTAAGTAGGGAGTTTGAGGCTTTCTGGCGCGATCAGCGATGGGGGCCGGCGCAGCTCGATTGGCCGCCAAGTGGCTGGGCCGATCCGGTCCGAACGCAAAGAGGATCGAGCTGACATACCCGCCGAGGGTCTACTTGGGTCGTGGGCCCCCGGGGAGGCCCGGCCTAGGTGGCGTTTAGGCCCGAAGGGTGGACTTCCAAGTTCGGAGTTTGAGGCATTGTGGAGTGAGGAGCGATCAGTGATGGGGGCCGGCGCAGCTCGATTGGCCGCCAAGTGGCTGGGCCGATCCGGTCCGATCGCAAAGAGGATCGAGCTGACATACTTGCCGAGGGTCTACTTGGGTCATGGGCCCCAGGGGAGGCCCGGCCTGGGTGGCGTTTAGGCCCGAAGGGCAGAGTTCCAAGTGCGGAGTTTGAGGCATTGTGGAGTGAGGAGCGATCAGTGATTGGGGCCGGCGCAGCTCGATTGGCTGCCAAGTGGCTGGGCCGATCCGGTCCGAACGCAAAGAGGATCGAGCTGACATACCCGCCGAGGGTCTACTTGGGTCGTGGGCCCCCGGGGAGGCCTGGCCTAGGTGGCGTTTAGGCCCGAAGGGCAGAGTTCCAAGTGCGGAGTTTGAGGCATTGTGGAGTGAGGAGCGATCAGTGATTGGGGGCGGCGCAGCTCGATTGGCCGCCAAGTGGCTGGGCCGATCCGGTCCGAACGCAAAGAGGATCGAGCTGACATACCCGCCGAGGGTCTACTTGGGTCATGGGCCCCAGGGGAGGCCAGGCCTAGGTGGCGTTTAGGCCCGAAGGGCAGAGTTCCAAGTGCGGAGTTTGAGGCATTCTGGAGTGAGGGGAGATGGGCGCCGGCGGAGCTTCGGCCCCCACCATGTGGCGGTTCGTGAAGGCCACACTACCTAGACTCCGAGGAGAAGGAGAAAAAAAATTGGGGCAAAATATTTAAAATGAAAAAAAAATTTGGACTCAAAATATTTCGAGCAAAAAGTTCCTCGGAAACAAATTCGAGCGGGCGTGGAAAAATTTTCCCCGTGTTGCACGGCCAAATATCGGCTGCGCACGCTCACGGGGTAAATAAACTTGAGAGGAGGACCGAGAAAGGCAAACCCGGCGCAGATCTGCACGAGTCTGTTGGGCCGTGTGTACCGTTGCCCGGTTGGAGCGGTAGCCCGAGAACAAAGTGCTAAGTAGGGAGTTTGAGGCTTTCTGGCGCGAACAGCGATGGGGGCCGGCGCAGCTCGATTGGCCGCCAAGTGGCTGGGCCGATCCAGTCCGAACGCAAAGAGGATCGAGCTGACATACCCACCGAGGGTCTACTTGGGTCGTGGGCCCCCGGGGAGGCCTGGCCTAGGTGGCGTTTAGGCCCGAAGGGCGGAGTTCCAAGTGCGGAGTTTGAGGCATTGTGGAGTGAGGAGCGATCAGTGATTGGGGGCAGCGCATCTCGATTGGCCGCCAAGTGGCTGGGCCGATCCGGTCCGAACGCAAAGAGGATCGAGCTGACATACCCGCCGAGGGTCTACTTGGGTCGTGGGCCCCCGGGGAGGCCTGGCCTAGGTGGCGTTTAGGCCCGAAGGGCGGAGTTCCAAGTTCGGAGTTTGAGGCATTGTGGAGTGAGGAGCGATCAGTGATGGGGGCCGGCGCAGCTCGATTGGCCGCCAAGTGGCTGGGCCGATCCGGTCCGAACGCAAAGAGGATCGAGCTGACATACCCGCCGAGGGTCTACTTGGGTCATGGGCCCCAGGGGAGGCCCGGCCTGGGTGGCGTTTAGGCCCGAAGGGCAGAGTTCCAAGTGCGGAGTTTGAGGCATTGTGGAGTGAGGAGCGATCAGTGATTGGGGGCGGCGCAGCTCGATTGGCCGCCAAGTGGCTGGGCCGATCCGGTCCGAACGCAAAGAGGATCGAGCTGACATACCCGCCGAGGGTCTACTTGGGTCGTGGGCCCCCGGGGAGGCCTGGCCTAGGTGGCGTTTAGGCCCGAAGGGCAGAGTTCCAAGAGCCAACTTTGAGGCATTCGGGAGTGAGGGAGATGGGCGCCGGCGGAGCTTCGGCCCCCACCATGTGGCGGTTCGTGAAGGCCACACTACCTAGACTCCGAGGAGAAGGAGAAAAAAAATTGGGGCAAAATATTTAAAATGAAAAAAAAATTTGGACTCTGAAAATATTTCGAGCAAAAAGTTCCTCGGAAAAAAATTCGACCAAGCGTGGAAAAATTTTCCCCGTGTGGCACGGCCAAATATCGGCTGCGCACGCTCACGGAGTAAATAAACTTGAGAGGAGGACCGAGAAAGGCAAACCCGGCGGAGATCTGCAGGAGTCTCAAGGCCCGTGTGTACCGTTGCCCGGTTGGAGCGGGAGCCCGAGAACAAAGTGCTAAGTAGGGAGTTTGAGGCTTTCTGGCGCGATCAGCGATGGGGGCCGGCGCAGCTCGATTGGCCGCCAAGTGGCTGGGCCGATCCAGTCCGAACGCAAAGAGGATCGAGCTGACATACCCGCCGAGGGTCTACTTGGGTCGTGGGCCCCCGGGGAGGCCTGGCCTAGGTGGCGTTTAGGCCCGAAGGGCGGAGTTCCAAGTTCGGAGTTTGAGGCATTGTGGAGTGAGGAGCGATCAGTGATGGGGGCCGGCGCAGCTCGATTGGCCGCCAAGTGGCTGGGCCGATCCGGTCCGAACGCAAAGAGGATCGAGCTGACATACCCGCCGAGGGTCTACTTGGGTCGTGGGCCCCCGGGGAGGCCCGGCCTGGGTGGCGTTTAGGCCCGAAGGGCAGAGTTCCAAGTGCGGAGTTTGAGGCATTGTGGAGTGAGGAGCGATCAGTGATTGGGGCCGGCGCAGCTCGATTGGCTGCCAAGTGGCTGGGCCGATCCGGTCCGAACGCAAAGAGGATCGAGCTGACATACCCGCCGAGGGTCTACTTGGGTCGTGGGCCCCCGGGGAGGCCTGGCCTAGGTGGCGTTTAGGCCCGAAGGGCAGAGTTCCAAGAGCCAAATTTGAGGCATTCGGGAGTGAGGGGAGATGGGCGCCGGCGGAGCTTCGGCCCCCACCATGTGGCGGTTCGTGAAGGCCACACTACCTAGACTCCGAGGAGAAGGAGAAAAAAAATTGGGGCAAAATATTTAAAATGAAAAAAAAATTTGGACTCTGAAAATATTTCGAGCAAAAAGTTTCTTAGGAAAAAAATTCGAGCGGGCGTGGAAAAATTTTCCCCGTGTGGCACGGCCAAATATCGGCTGCGCACGCTCACGGAGTAAATAAACTTGAGAGGAGGACCGAGAAAGGCAAACCCGGCGGAGATCTGCACGAGTCTCAAGGCCCGTGTGTACCGTTGCCCGGATGGAGCGGGAGCCCGAGAACAAAGTGCTAAGTAGGGAATTTGAGGCTTTCTGGCGCGATCAGCGATGGGGGCCGGCGCAGCTCGATTGGCCGCGAAGTGGCTGGGCCGATCCAGTCCGAACGCAAAGAGGATCGAGCTGACATACCCGCCGAGGGTCTACTTGGGTCGTGGGCCCCCGGGGAGGCCTGGCCTAGGTGGCGTTTAGGCCCGAAGGGCGGAGTTCCAAGTTCGGAGTTTGAGGCATTGTGGAGTGAGGAGCGATCAGTGATGGGGGCCGGCGCAGCTCGATTGGCCGCCAAGTGGCTGGGCCGATCCGGTCCGAACGCAAAGAGGATCGAGCTGACATACCCGCCGAGGGTCTACTTGGGTCGTGGGCCCCCGGGGAGGCCCGGCCTAGGTGGCGTTTAGGCCCGAAGGGTGGACTTCCAAGTTCGGAGTTTGAGGCATTGTGGAGTGAGGAGCGATCAGTGATGGGGGCCGGCGCAGCTCGATTGGCCGCCAAGTGGCTGGGCCGATCCGGTCCGATCGCAAAGAGGATCGAGCTGACATACTTGCCGAGGGTCTACTTGGGTCATGGGCCCCAGGGGAGGCCCGGCCTGTGTGGCGTTTAGGCCCGAAGGGCAGAGTTCCAAGTGCGGAGTTTGAGGCATTGTGGAGTGAGGAGCGATCAGTGATTGGGGCCGGCGCAGCTCGATTGGCTGCCAAGTGGCTGGGCCGATCCGGTCCGAACGCAAAGAGGATCGAGCTGACATACCCGCCGAGGGTCTACTTGGGTCGTGGGCCCCCGGGGAGGCCTGGCCTAGGTGGCGTTTAGGCCCGAAGGGCAGAGTTCCAAGTGCGGAGTTTGAGGCATTGTGGAGTGAGGAGCGATCAGTGATTGGGGGCGGCGCAGCTCGATTGGCCGCCAAGTGGCTGGGCCGATCCGGTCCGAACGCAAAGAGGATCGAGCTGACATACCCGCCGAGGGTCTACTTGGGTCGTGGGCCCCCGGGGAGGCCTGGCCTAGGTGGCGTTTAGGCCCGAAGGGCAGAGTTCCAAGAGCCAAATTTGAGGCATTCGGGAGTGAGGGGAGATGGGCGCCGGCGGAGCTTCGGCCCCCACCATGTGGCGGTTCGTGAAGGCCACACTACCTAGACTCCGAGGAGAAGGAGAAAAAAAATTGGGGCAAAATATTTAAACTGATCAAAAAATTTGGACTGAAAATATTTCGAGCAAATAGTTCCTCGGAAACAAATTCGAGCGGGCGTGGAAAAATTTTCCCCGTGTGGCACGGCCAAATATCGGCTGCGCACGCTCACGGGGTAAATAAACTTGAGAGGAGGACCGAGAAAGGCAAACCCGGCGCAGATCTGCACGAGTCTGTTGGGCCGTGTGTACCGTTGCCCGGTTGGAGCGGTAGCCCGAGAACAAAGTGCTAAGTAGGGAGTTTGAGGCTTTCTGGCGCGAACAGCGATGGGGGCCGGCGCAGCTCGATTGGCCGCCAAGTGGCTGGGCCGATCCAGTCCGAACGCAAAGAGGATCGAGCTGACATACCCGCCGAGGGTCTACTTGGGTCGTGGGCCCCCGGGGAGGCCCGGCCTAGGTGGCGTTTAGGCCCGAAGGGTGGACTTCCAAGTTCGGAGTTTGAGGCATTGTGGAGTGAGGAGCGATCAGTGATGGGGGCCGGCGCAGCTCGATTGGCCGCCAAGTGGCTGGGCCGATCCGGTCCGATCGCAAAGAGGATCGAGCTGACATACTTGCCGAGGGTCTACTTGGGTCATGGGCCCCAGGGGAGGCCCGGCCTGTGTGGCGTTTAGGCCCGAAGGGCAGAGTTCCAAGTGCGGAGTTTGAGGCATTGTGGAGTGAGGAGCGATCAGTGATTGGGGCCGGCGCAGCTCGATTGGCTGCCAAGTGGCTGGGCCGATCCGGTCCGAACGCAAAGAGGATCGAGCTGACATACCCGCCGAGGGTCTACTTGGGTCGTGGGCCCCCGGGGAGGCCTGGCCTAGGTGGCGTTTAGGCCCGAAGGGCAGAGTTCCAAGTGCGGAGTTTGAGGCATTGTGGAGTGAGGAGCGATCAGTGATTGGGGGCGGCGCAGCTCGATTGGCCGCCAAGTGGCTGGGCCGATCCGGTCCGAACGCAAAGAGGATCGAGCTGACATACCCGCCGAGGGTCTACTTGGGTCGTGGGCCCCGGGGAGGCCTGGCCTAGGTGGCGTTTAGGCCCGAAGGGCAGAGTTCCAAGAGCCAAATTTGAGGCATTCGGGAGTGAGGGGAGATGGGCGCCGGCGGAGCTTCGGCCCCCACCATGTGGCGGTTCGTGAAGGCCACACTACCTAGACTCCGAGGAGAAGGAGAAAAAAAATTGGGGCAAAATATTTAAAATGAAAAAAAAATTTGGACTCAAAATATTTCGAGCAAAAAGTTCCTCGGAAAAAAATTCGAGCGGGCGTGGAAAAATTTTCCCCGTGTGGCACGGCCAAATATCGGCTGCGCACGCTCACGGGGTAAATAAACTTGAGAGGAGGACCGAGAAAGGCAAACCCGGCGCAGATCTGCACGAGTCTGTTGGGCCGTGTGTACCGTTGCCCGGTTGGAGCGGTAGCCCGAGAACAAAGTGCTAAGTAGGGAGTTTGAGGCTTTCTGGCGCGAACAGCGATGGGGGCCGGCGCAGCTCGATTGGCCGCCAAGTGGCTGGGCCGATCCAGTCCGAACGCAAAGAGGATCGAGCTGACATACCCGCCGAGGGTCTACTTGGGTCGTGGGCCCCCGGGGAGGCCTGGCCTAGGTGGCGTTTAGGCCCGAAGGGCGGAGTTCCAAGTGCGGAGTTTGAGGCATTGTGGAGTGAGGAGCGATCAGTGATTGGGGGCGGCGCATCTCGATTGGCCGCCAAGTGGCTGGGCCGATCCGGTCCGAACGCAAAGAGGATCGAGCTGACATACCCGCCGAGGGTCTACTTGGGTCGTGGGCCCCCGGGGAGGCCTGGCCTAGGTGGCGTTTAGGCCCGAAGGGCGAAGTTCCAAGTTCGGAGTTTGAGGCATTGTGGAGTGAGGAGCGATCAGTGATGGGGGCCGGCGCAGCTCGATTGGCCGCCAAGTGGCTGGGCCGATCCGGTCCGAACGCAAAGAGGATCGAGCTGACATACCCGCCGAGGGTCTACTTGGGTCATGGGCCCCAGGGGAGGCCCGGCCTGGGTGGCGTTTAGGCCCGAAGGGCAGAGTTCCAAGTGCGGAGTTTGAGGCATTGTGGAGTGAGGAGCGATCAGTGATTGGGGGCGGCGCAGCTCGATTGGCCGCCAAGTGGCTGGGCCGATCCGGTCCGAACGCAAAGAGGATCGAGCTGACATACCCGCCGAGGGTCTACTTGGGTCGTGGGCCCCCAGGGAGGCCTGGCCTAGGTGGCGTTTAGGCCCGAAGGGCAGAGTTCCAAGAGCCAAATTTGAGGCATTCGGGAGTGAGGGGACATGGGCGCCGGCGGAGCTTCGGCCCCCACCATGTGGCGGTTCGTGAAGGCCACACTACCTAGACTCCGAGGAGAAGGAGAAAAAAAATTGGGGCAAAATATTTAAAATGAAAAAAAAATTTGGACTCTGAAAATATTTCGAGCAAAAAGTTCCTCGGAAAAAAATTCGACCAAGCGTGGAAAAATTTTCCCCGTGTGGCACGGCCAAATATCGGCTGCGCACGCTCACGGAGTAAATAAACTTGAGAGGAGGACCGAGAAAGGCAAACCCGGCGGAGATCTGCAGGAGTCTCAAGGCCCGTGTGTACCGTTGCCCGGTTGGAGCGGGAGCCCGAGAACAAAGTGCTAAGTAGGGAGTTTGAGGCTTTCTGGCGCGATCAGCGATGGGGGCCGGCGCAGCTCGATTGGCCGCCAAGTGGCTGGGCCGATCCAGTCCGAACGCAAAGAGGATCGAGCTGACATACCCGCCGAGGGTCTACTTGGGTCGTGGGCCCCCGGGGAGGCCTGGCCTAGGTGGCGTTTAGGCCCGAAGGGCGGAGTTCCAAGTTCGGAGTTTGAGGCATTGTGGAGTGAGGAGCGATCAGTGATGGGGGCCGGCGCAGCTCGATTGGCCGCCAAGTGGCTGGGCCGATCCGGTCCGAACGCAAAGAGGATCGAGCTGACATACCCGCCGAGGGTCTACTTGGGTCGTGGGCCCCCGGGGAGGCCCGGCCTAGGTGGCGTTTAGGCCCGAAGGGTGGACTTCCAAGTTCGGAGTTTGAGGCATTGTGGAGTGAGGAGCGATCAGTGATGGGGGCCGGCGCAGCTCGATTGGCCGCCAAGTGGCTGGGCCGATCCGGTCCGATCGCAAAGAGGATCGAGCTGACATACTTGCCGAGGGTCTACTTGGGTCATTGGCCCCAGGGGAGGCCCGGCCTGGGTGGCGTTTAGGCCCGAAGGGCAGAGTTCCAAGTGCGGAGTTTGAGGCATTGTGGAGTGAGGAGCGATCAGTGATTGGGGCCGGCGCAGCTCGATTGGCTGCCAAGTGGCTGGGCCGATCCGGTCCGAACGCAAAGAGGATCGAGCTGACATACCCGCCGAGGGTCTACTTGGGTCGTGGGCCCCCGGGGAGGCCTGGCCTAGGTGGCGTTTAGGCCCGAAGGGCAGAGTTCCAAGAGCCAAATTTGAGGCATTCGGGAGTGAGGGGAGATGGGCGCCGGCGGAGCTTCGGCCCCCACTATGTGGCGGTTCGTGAAGGCCACACTACCTAGACTCCGAGGAGAAGGAGAAAAAAAATTGGGGCAAAATATTTAAAATGAAAAAAAAATTTGGACTCTGAAAATATTTCGAGCAAAAAGTTCCTCGGAAAAAAATTCGAGCGGGCGTGGAAAAATTTTCCCCGTGTGGCACGGCCAAATATCGGCTGCGCACGCTCACGGGGTAAATAAACTCGAGAGGAGGACCAAGAAAGGCAAACCCGGCGCAGATCTGCACGAGTCTGTTGGGCCGTGTGTACCGTTGCCCGGTTGGAGCGGTAGCCCGAGAACAAAGTGCTAAGTACGGAGTTCGAGGCTTTCGGGCGCGATCAGCGATGGGGGCCAGCGCAGCTCGATTGGCCGCCAAGTGGCTGGGCCGATCCGGTCCGAACGCAAAGAGGATCGAGCTGACATACCCGCCGAGGGTCTACTTGGGTCGTGGGCCCCCGGGGAGGCCCGGCCTAGGTGGCGTTTAGGCCCGAAGGGTGGACTTCCAAGTTCGGAGTTTGAGGCATTGTGGAGTGAGCAGCGATCAGTGATGGGGGCCGGCGCAGCTCGATTGGCCGCCAAGTGGCTGGGCCGATCCGGTCCGAACGCAAAGAGGATCGAGCTGACATACCCGCCGAGGGTCTACTTGGGTCGTGGGCCCCCGAGGAGGCCTGGCCTAGGTGGCGTTTAGGCCCGAAGGGCGGAGTTCCAAGTGCGGAGTTTGAGGCATTGTGGAGTTAGGAACGATCAGTGATGGGGGCCGGCGCAGCTCGATTGGCCGCCAAGTGGCTGGGCCGATCCGGTCAGAACGCAAAGAGGATCGAGCTGACATACTTGCCGAGGGTCTACTTGGGTCGTGGGCACCCGGGGAGGCCTGGCCTAGGTGGCGTTTAGGCCCGAAGGGCGGAGTTCCAAGTGCGGAGTTTGAGGCGTTGTGGAGTGAGGAGCGATCAGTGATTGGGGGCGGCGCAGCTCGATTGGCCGCCAAGTGGCCAAGTGGCTGGGCCGATCCGGTCCGAACGCAAAGAGGATCGAGCTGACATACCCGCCGAGGGTCTACTTGGGTCGTGGGCCCCCGGGGAGGCCTGGCCTAGGTGGCGTTTAGGCCCGAAGGGCGGAGTTCCAAGTTCGGAGTTTGAGGCATTGTGGAGTGAGGAGCGATCAGTGATGGGGGCCGGCGCAGCTCGATTGGCCGCCAAGTGGCTGGGCCGATCCGGTCCGAACGCAACGAGGATCGAGCTGACATACCCGCCGAGGGTCTACTTGGGTCATGGGCCCCAGGGGAGGCCCGGCCTGGGTGGCGTTTAGGCCCGAAGGGCAGAGTTCCAAGTGCGGAGTTCGAGGCATTGTGGAGTGAGGAGCGATCAGTGATTGGGGGCGGCGCATCTCGATTGGCCGCCAAGTGGCTGGGCCGATCCGGTCCGAACGCAAAGAGGATCGAGCTGACATACCCGCCGAGGGTCTACTTGGGTCGTGGGCCCCCGGGGAGGCCTGGCCTAGGTGGCGTTTAGGCCCGAAGGGCGGAGTTCCAAGTTCGGAGTTTGAGGCATTGTGGAGTGAGGAGCGATCAGTGATGGGGGCCGGCGCAGCTCGATTGGCCGCCAAGTGGCTGGGCCGATCCGGTCCGAACGCAACGAGGATCGAGCTGACATACCCGCCGAGGGTCTACTTGGGTCATGGGCCCCAGGGGAGGCCCGGCCTGGGTGGCGTTTAGGCCCGAAGGGCAGAGTTCCAAGTGCGGAGTTTGAGGCATTGTGGAGTGAGGAGCGATCAGTGATTGGGGCCGGCGCAGCTCGATTGGCCGCCAAGTGGCTGTGCCGATCCGGTCCGAACGCAAAGAGGATCGAGCTGACATACCCGCCGAGGGTCTACTTGGGTCGTGGGCCCCCGGGGAGGCCTGGCCTAGGTGGCGTTTAGGCCCGAAGGGCAGAGTTCCAAGAGCCAAATTTGAGGCATTCGGGAGTGAGGGGAGATGGGCGCCGGCGGAGCTTCGGCCCCCACCATGTGGCGGTTCGTGAAGGCCACACTACCTAGACTCCGAGGAGAAGGAGAAAAAAAATTGGGGCAAAATATTTAAAATGAAAAAAAAATTTGGACTCTGAAAATATTTCGAGCAAAAAGTTCCTCGGAAAAAAATTCGAGCGGGCGTGGAAAAATTTTCCCCGTGTGGCACGGCCAAATATCGGCTGCGCACGCTCACGGGGTAAATAAACTTGAGAGGAGGACCGAGAAAGGCAAACCCGGCGCAGATCTGCACGAGTCTGTTGGGCCGTGTGTACCGTTGCCCGGTTGGAGCGGTAGCCCGAGAACAAAGTGCTAAGTAGGGAGTTTGAGGCTTTCTGGCGCGATCAGCGATGGGGGCCGGCGCAGCTCGATTGGCCGCCAAGTGGCTGGGCCGATCCGGTCCGAACGCAAAGAGGATCGAGCTGACATACCCGCCGAGGGTCTACTTGGGTCGTTGGCCCCCGGGGAGGCCTGGCCTAGGTGGCGTTTAGGCCCGAAGGGCGGAGTTCCAAGTGCGGAGTTTGAGGCATTGTGGAGTTAGGAACGATCAGTGATGGGGGCCGGCGCAGCTCGATTGGCCGCCAAGTGGCTGGGCCGATCCGGTCCGAACGCAAAGAGGATCGAGCTGACATACTTGCCGAGGGTCTACTTTGGTCGTGGACACCCGGGGAGGCCTGGCCTAGGTGGCGTTTAGGCCCGAAGGGCGGAGTTCCAAGTGCGGAGTTTGAGGCGTTGTGGAGTGAGGATCGATCAGTGATTGGGGCCGGCGCAGCTCGATTGGCCGCCAAGTGGCTGGGCCGATCCGGTCCGAACGCAAAGAGGATCGAGCTGACGTACTTGCCGAGGGTCTACTTGGGTCGTGGGCCCCCGGGGAGGCCTGGCCTAGGTGGCGTTTAGGCCCGAAGGGCAGAGTTCCAAGAGCCAAATTTGAGGCATTCGGGAGTGAGCGGAGATTGGCGCCGGCGGGGCTTCGGCCCCCACCATGTGGCGGTTCGTGACGGCAACAGTACCTAGACTCCGAGGAGAAGGAGAAAAAAAATTGGGGCAAAATATTTAAAATGAAAAAAAAATTTGGACTCAAAATATTTCGAGCAAAAAGTTCCTCGGAAAAAAATTCGAGCGGGCGTGGAAAAATTTTCCCCGTGTGGCACGGCCAAATATCGGCTGCGCACGCTCACGGGGTAAATAAACTTGAGAGGAGGACCGAGAAAGGCAAACCCGGCGCAGATCTGCACGAGTCTGTTGGGCCGTGTGTACCGTTGCCCGGTTGGAGCGGTAGCCCGAGAACAAAGTGCTAAGTACGGAGTTTGAGGCTTTCGGGCGCGATCAGCGATGGGGGCCAGCGCAGCTCGATTGGCCGCCAAGTGGCTGGGCCGATCCGGTCCGAACGCAAAGAGGATCGAGCTGACATACCCGCCGAGGGTCTACTTGGGTCGTGGGCCCCCGGGGAGGCCCGGCCTAGGTGGCGTTTAGGCCCGAAGGGCGGACTTCCAAGTTCGGAGTTTGAGGCATTGTGGAGTGAGCAGCGATCAGCGATGGGGGCCGGCGCAGCTCGATTGGCCGCCAAGTGGCTGGGCCGATCCGGTCCGAACGCAAAGAGGATCGAGCTGACATACCCGCCGAGGGTCTACTTGGGTCGTGGGCCCCCGGGGAGGCCTGGCCTAGGTGGCGTTTAGGCCCGAAGGGCGGAGTTCCAAGTTCGGAGTTTGAGTCATTGTGGAGTGAGGAGCGATCAGTGATGGGGGCCGGCGCAGCTCGATTGGCCGCCAAGTGGCTGGGCCGATCCGGTCCGAACGCAAAGAGGATCGAGCTGACATACCCGCCGAGGGTCTACTTGGGTCATGGGCCCCAGGGGAGGCCCGGCCTGGGTGGCGTTTAGGCCCGAAGGGCAGAGTTCCAAGTGCGGAGTTTGAGGCATTGTTGAGTGAGGAGCGATCAGTGATTGGGGCCGGCGCAGCTCGATTGGCCGCCAAGTGGCTGGGCCGATCCGGTCCGAACGCAAAGAGGATCGAGCTGACGTACTTGCCGAGGGTCTACTTGGGTCGTGGGCCTCCGGGGAGGCCTGGCCTAGGTGGCGTTTAGGCCCGAAGGGCAGAGTTCCAAGAGCCAAATTTGAGGCATTCGGGAGTGAGCGGAGATGGGCGCCGGCGGAGCTTCGGCCCCCACCATGTGGCGGTTCGTGACGGCCACACTACCTAGACTCCGAGGAGAAAGAGAAAAAAAATTGGGGCAAAATATTTAAAATGAAAAAAAAAATTTGGACTCTGAAAATATTTCGAGCAAAAAGTTCCTCGGAAAAAAATTCGACCAAGCGTGGAAAAATTTTCCCCGTGTGGCACGGCCAAATATCGGCTGCGCACGCTCACGGAGTAAATAAACTTGAGAGGAGGACCGAGAAAGGCAAACCCGGCGGAGATCTGCAGGAGTCTCAAGGCCCGTGTGTACCGTTGCCCGGTTGGAGCGGGAGCCCGAGAACAAAGTGCTAAGTAGGGAGTTTGAGGCTTTCTGGCGCGATCAGCGATGGGGGCCGGCGCAGCTCGATTGGCCGCCAAGTGGCTGGGCCGATCCGGTCCGAACGCAAAGAGGATCGAGCTGACATACCCGCCGAGGGTCTACTTGGGTCGTGGGCCCCCGGGGAGGCCTGGCCTAGGTTGCGTTTAGGCCCGAAGGGCAGAGTTCCAAGAGCCAAATTTGAGGCATTCGGGAGTGAGGGGAGATGGGCGCCGGCGGAGCTTCGGCCCCCACCATGTGGCGGTTCGTGAAGGCCACACTACCTAGACTCCGAGGAGAAGGAAAAAAAAAAATTGGGGCAAAATATAAAAAAAAAAAAAAAAAAAAATTGGGACTCTGAAAATATTTCCAGCAAAAAGTTCCTCGGAAAAAAATTCGAGCGGGCGTGGAAAATTTTTCCCCGTGTGGCACGGCCAAATATCGGCTGCGCACGCTCCCGGAGTGAAAACATGAAATTAATCGGACTCGGGCCAAAAGTAGGCCCAATAAACGGACAATTAAGCAAGTTCTACGAGGTTCTGAAAATCGGGTCGAGTTCAGAGGCAAAAAGTCCTCAAGAGATACGGTAGGCTTTTGGCGGCGCCCGCTGCGCTCCGAGAATGGGTCCTCTTCGGAGCAGATCGGCTCGTGGGTGCTGGCACCCACAAGGGTGTCGGTGATCGAACCCACAGACCTTTTTTTGGCCCGGACTCCGAGAAAAGGTTTGGGTAAGTGGTCGCCCCCAACCCATAAGATGTTGTGGCTACTATAGGGGGTAGGGTCCTCTCGAATGGGGTCCAAAAAATTAAAAGTACTATAAACCCTATCCCTCGACGTTAGCGACCTGTAAGGGCACCCCGGCGGTCGAAAACGTCTCCTACCCCGGTTTGTGAGGGTCGGGCGGATTTCCCTTGGTCTGGTGGTGTCGAAGTACGGAGTTTAAGGCTTTCGGGAGTGGCTATTGGGTGCCGGCGCAGCTCTATTGGCCACCAAGTGGCTGGGCCGATCCGGTCCGAACGAAAAGAGGATCGAGCTGACATGCCCGCCGAGGGTCTACTTTGGTAGTGGGCCCCTAGGGTAGCCTGTCCTGGGTTGCGTTTTGGCCCGAAGGTTGGACTTCCAAGTGCGCAGTTTGAGGCATTCGGGAGAGAGCGGAGATGGGCACCGGCGAAGCTTCGGCCCCAACCATGTGGCGATTCGTGACGGCCACACTACCTAGACTCCGGGGAGGAGAAAAAATTCGGGGGGGGGGGGAAAAAAAAAAAAAAAAAATCAAAAAAAAAAAAATAAATAAATAAATAAATAAATAAAAAAAAAAAAATCAAAAAAAAAAAAAAAATAAAATAAATAAATAAATAAATAAAAAAAAAATTAAAAAAAAATCAAAAAAAAAAAAAAAAAAAAATCAAAAACATTTACAGGAAATAATTGGTCGGAAAAAAATTAGAGCGGGCGGGGAAAAAATTTCCCCGTGTGGCACGGCCAAATATCGGCTGCGCACGCTTTCGGAGTGAAAACATGAAATTCCTCGGACTCGGGCCAAAAGTAGGCCCAATAAACGGACAAATAAGCAAGTTCTACGAGGTTCAGAAAGTCGGGTCGAGTTCAGAGGCAAAAAGTCCTCAAGAGATACGGTAGGCTTTTGGCGTCGCCCGCTGCGCTCCGAGTATGGGTCCTCTTCGGAGCAGACCGGCTCGTGGGTGCTTGCACCCACGAGGGTGTCAGTGATCAAACCCACACACCTTTTTTGGGCCCGGACTCCGAGAAAAGGTCATGGGTAATGGTTGCCCCCAACCCATAAGATGTTGTGGCTACTATGGGGGGTAGGGTCCTCTCGAATGGGGCTCAAAAATTTACAAGCACGAAAAACCCTTTCGTTCGACGTTGGCGATCTGGAAGGCCGGCCAGGCGGTCGAAAACGTCTCCTACCCCGGTTTTGAGGACCGGGCGGATTTTTCTTGGTCTGGTAGGGTCTCTGGTGAGCATTTTACGGCCGAACCTTACTCGATACCCTCCTCTAGCTGCTGATCCCCGGGCTCCTTCCGGTCAGGGCGACCGAGATAACGGCTCTGCGAGTGGATCGCGCCGCTTTCCCCCTTGGTTGCCCACCCGTCCACGGTGACTCCTGGCAACTTCAGGAATTCAAACTCCGGGGAATGGAAAAATCACCGGGCACGGAGACGATCTCGCCGTGGCCCACGGCGCACTCCCTGCCCGGCCCGCTTCGGCGGTGTTGAACTCGTATCTTTCTCGCCCTTTCTCGGAGAAAAAAAACACCGGGCGGGACGAAATCCACGCCCTGACAGACGGCTAAAAATCGCCTGTACGCGCTCCCGGAGAAAATCTTGAAATTCTTCGGACTTTTGCCCAAACTTGGCCCAGAACACGGACAAATAAGCAAGTTCTCCGAGCTTCTGGAAAATGGCTCGAGTTCGGAGGCAAAAAGTCCTCAAGAGATACGGTAGGCTGTCGGCGG
>CM037455.1:8612643-8627643 GCA_021014325.1 Plazaster borealis
CTGAGGCCTTCGGAGGAGAACTCTCGTGGGGTCCTGCGGAGCGCCGTCCCCCGCCAGTACTCCGGGGTGTGAGGAGGGCAGACTGGTCGGAGTCCTCCGGGAAGACGGCAGAGTACGGGAACTGAGGCCTTCGGAGGAGAACTCTCGTGGGGGCCTGCGGAGCGCCGTCCCCCGCCAGTACTCCGGTGTGTGAGGAGGTCAGACTCGTCGGAGTCCTCCGGGAAGACGGCAGAGTACGGGATCTGAGGCCTTCGGAGGAGAACTCTCGTGGGGGCCTGCGGAGCGCCGCTCCCCCGCCAGTACTCCGGTGTGTGAGGAGGTCAGACTCGTGGGAGTCCTCCGGCAAGACGGCAGAGTACGGGACCTGAGGCCTTCGGAGGAGAACTCTCGTGGGGGCCTGCGGAGCGCCGTCCCCCGCCAGTACTCCGGTGTGTGAGGAGCTCAGACTCGTCGGAGTCCTCCGGGAAGACGGCAGAGTACGGGATCTGAGGCCTTCGGAGGAGAACTCTCTTGGGGGCCTGCGGAGCGCCGCTCCCCCGCCAGTACTCCGGTGTGTGAGGAGGTCAGACTCGTCGGAGTCCTCCGGGAAGACGGCAGAGTACGGGACCTGAGGCCTTCGGAGGAGAACTCTCGTGGGGGCCTGCGGAGCTCCGTTTCCCACCAAGTACTCCGGGTGTGAGGAGGTCAGACTCGTCGGAGTCCTCCGGGAAGACGGCAGAGTACGGGATCTGAGGCCTTCGGAGGAGAACTCTCGTGGGGGCCTGCGGAGCGCCGTCCCCCGCCAGTACTCCGGGGTGTGAGGAGGGCAGACTGGTCGGAGTCCTCCGGGAAGACGGCAGAGTACGGGATCTGAGGCCTTCGGAGGAGAACTCTCTCGGGGGCCTGCGGAGCTACTTCCCCAGCCAGTACTCCGGGGTGTGAGCAGGTCAGACTCGTCGGAGTCCTCCGGGAAGACGGCAGAGTACGGGATCTGAGGCCTTCGGAGGAGAACTCTCGTGGGGGCCTGCGGAGCTACGTCCCCCGCCAGTACTCCGGGGTGTGAGGAGGTCAGACTCGTCGGAGTCCTCCGGGAAGACGGCAGAGTACGGGGTCTGAGGCCTTCGGAAGAGCACTCTCGTGGGGGCCCGCGGAGCGCCGTTCCCCAACAGTTCACCAGCGTGTGAGGAGGTCTGACTCGTGGGAGTCCTCCGGGAAGACGGCAGAGTACGGGATCTGAGGCCTTCGGAGGAGAACTCTCGTGGGGGCCTGCGGAGCGCCGTTCCCCACCAGTACTCCAGTGTGTGAGGAGGTCAGACTGGTGGGAGTCCTCCGGGAAGACGGCAGAGTACGGGATCTGAGGCCTTCGGAGGAGAACTCTCGTGGGGACCTGCGGAGCTCCGTTCCCCACCAGTTCCCCGGCGTTAAATGGAATTAAATGGTCTAAAATCACTCCAATACACAGGTTTTTAAATTACAAGTATGTCTGAAGAACTCCAAGGCAAGTGTTCCTAAATGGCTGCAAATGTGGTGCTTAGGCTACCACTGTGTTGACAGGGCTGAATTCTCTTGGATGGATTGATGGATCTAACAATTACTCTTCAAAAGGCCCTTTTGTAAGAAACACTTAGAATCTGGAGGTACAGGTTTTATAGATACACTATTATTATACATTTATTTTTCTGTCTATTTAAAGGGTTATCTTTAACTGGGCCCTTGGGTAGACATACTGCCCAAGTCCTTCGATATCCTTCAGATTAAAGTTGTCATAACCCTAACCTAAAGTGCCCAAATCCTTCGATATCCTTCAACTTAGTGTAAGTATACATATTAGCAAAAATCCTTCAAAATCCTTTTGAGACAGAAGTTAGGGAGTCAACTTTGTGACTTACTATAGGTGCTCGGCTTTACAACAATTTCCACCCCTAAAAGCCCAAAACCTTTAGAATCATATTTTGGTTAAGCTGCATAATACCTAAAACCTTCAAAATCCCCCTATGTAAAAACAGCCCGATGGCCCAAGTCCGTCGAAATCCTACCCTAAAAAAAAAACTCATTTTAGCCCAAACCCTTCGAAATCCTCCTGTGTTGCAGATCCCTAATAGCCCAAATCCTTCGAAATCCTGCACTTTGGCAATGAGGATATTGTAGGACTTGGGTTCTTTAGGGTTAAAGAAACGCAAACACCCCAAGGGTTCAATACCCAACGTGTAAAACTCTTGCCGTTTTCTTGTTCGTTGCCTGTGTCCATTCTAAGGGTTTTAATTAACGTCAGATGCAAGTTTCTCAAGAACAGTTGGTGGTCCAGTGGAAGGACTCAATGACTCTGGATGCTATGGTCCTGGGTTCAATACCCACTGTGTAAAACTCTTGCCGTTTTCTTTTTCATTGCCCGTGTCCATTCTAAGGGTTTTAATAAGCCATTTTGAGATATGGCGGACACATTACTATAACACTGTTTGATTTGGGTAAATTTTTCTGTATACTATATACATCCAAACCAACCAGTGCACTCTTATAGTGTCCGCCATATCTTAAAAAGGCTAATTAACGTCAGATGCAAGTTTCTTAAGACGAGTTGGTGGTCCAGTGGAAGGACTCAATGACTCTGGATGCTGTGGTCCTGGGTTCAATACCCGCTGTGTAAAACTCTTGCTTTTTTTTTTTTTTTTTCATTGCCCGTGTCCATTCTAAGGGTTTTAATTAACGTCAGATGCAAGTTTCTCAAGACGAGTTGGTGGTCCAGTGGAAGGACTCAATGACTCTGGATGCTATGGTCCTGGGTT
The DNA here is from genome assembly GCA_021014325.1 of Plazaster borealis. Lineage (NCBI taxonomy): Eukaryota > Metazoa > Echinodermata > Asteroidea > Forcipulatida > Labidiasteridae > Plazaster > Plazaster borealis. The sequence goes on from CM037455.1 coordinate 8,615,406, forward strand.
CAATACCCACCGTGTAAAACTCTTGCCGATTTCTTTTTCATTGCCCGTGTCAGATGCAGGTTTCTTAAGACGAGTTGGTGGCCCAGTGGAAGGAGTTAATAACTCTGGATGCTATGGTCTTGGGTTCAATACCCACTGTGTAAAGCTCTTGCCGTTTTCTTTTTCATTGCCCGTGTCCATTCTAAGGGTTTTAATTAGCGTCAGATGCAAGTTTCTTAAGACGAGTTGGTGGTCCAGTGGAAGGACTCAATGACTCTGGATGCTGTGGTCCTGGGTTCAACACCCACTGTGTAAAATTCTTGCTTTTTTTATTTTTCATTGCCCGTGTCCATTCTAAGGGTTTTAATTAACGTCAGATGCAAGTTTCTCAAGACGAGTTGGTGGTCCAGTGGAAGGACTCAATGACTCTGGACGCTATGGTCCTGGGTTCAATACCCACCGTGTAAAACTCTTGCCATTTTTCTTTTTTTCATTGCCCGTGTCCGTTCTAAGGGTTTTAATTAACGTCAGATGCAAGTTTCTCAAGACGAGTTGGTGGTCCAGTGGAAGGACTCAATGGCTCTGGATGCTATGGTCCTGGGTTCAATACCCACCGTGTAAAACTCTTGCCGTTTTCTTTTTCATTGCCTGTGTCCATTCTGAGGGTTTAAATTAACGTCAGGTGCAAGTTTCTTACCACCAGTTGGTGGTCCAGTGGAAGGACTCAATGACTCTGGATGCTATGGTCCTGGGTTCAATACCCACCGTGTAAAACTCTTGCCGTTTTCTTTTTCATTGCCCGTGTCCATTCTAAGGGTTTTAATTAACGTCGGATGCAAGTTTCTCAAGAAGAGTTGGTGGTCCAGTGGAAGGACTCAATGACTCTGGATGCTATGGTCCTGGGTTCAATACCCACTGTGTAAAACTCTTGCCGTTTTCTTTTTCATTGCCCGTGTCCATTCTAAGGGTTTTAATAAGCCATTTTGAGATATGGCGGACACATTACTATAACACTGTTTGATTTGGGTTAATTTGTCTGTATACTATATACATCCAAACCAACCACTGCACTCTTATAGTGTCCGCCATATCTTAAAAAGGCTAATTAACGTCAGATGCAAGTTTCTTAAGACGAGTTGGTGGTCCAGTGGAAGGACTCAATGACTCTGGATGCTGCGGTCCTGGGTTCAATACCCGCTGTGTAAAACTCTTGCTTTTTTTTTTTTTTTTTCATTGCCCGTGTCCATTCTAAGGGTTTTAATTAACGTCAGATGCAAGTTTCTCAAGACGAGTTGGTGGTCCAGTGGAAGGACTCAATGACTCTGGATGCTATGGTCCTGGGTTCAATACCCACCGTCTAAAACTCTTGCCGATTTCTTTTTCATTGCCCGTGTCAGATGCAGGTTTCTTAAGAAGAGTTGGTGGCCCAGTGGAAGGAGTTAATAACTCTGGATGCTATGGTCTTGGGTTCAATACCCACTGTGTAAAGCTCTTGCCGTTTTCTTTTTCATTGCCCGTGTCCATTCTAAGGGTTTTAATTAGCGTCAGATGCAAGTTTCTTAAGACGAGTTGGTGGTCCAGTGGAAGGACTCAATGACTCTGGATGCTGTGGTCCTGGGTTCAACACCCACTGTGTAAAATTCTTGCTTTTTTTTATTTTTCATTGCCCGTGTCCATTCTAAGGGTTTTAATTAACGTCAGATGCAAGTTTCTCAAGACGAGTTGGTGGTCCAGTGGAAGGACTCAGTGACTCTGGACGCTATGGTCCCGGGTTCAATACCCACCGTGTAAAACTCTTGCCATTTTTCTATTTTTCATTGCCCGTGTCCGTTCTAAGGGTTTTAATTAACGTCAGATGCAAGTTTCTCAAGACGAGTTGGTGGTCCAGTGGAAGGACTCAATGGCTCTGGATGCTATGGTCCTGGGTTCAATACCCACCGTGTAAAACTCTTGCCGTTTTCTTTTTCATTGCCCGTGTCCATTCTGAGGGTTTAAATTAACGTCAGGTGCAAGTTTCTTACGACCAGTTGGTGGTCCAGTGGAAGGACTCAATGACTCTGGATGCTATGGTCCTGGGTTCAATACCCACCGTGTAAAACTCTTGGCGTTTTCTTTTTCATTGCCCGTGTCCATTCTAAGGGTTTTAATTAACGTCGGATGCAAGTTTCTTAAGACGAGTTGGTGGTCCAGTGGAAGGACTCAATGACTCTGGACGCTATGGTCCTGGGTTCAATACCCACTGTGTAAAACTCTGGCCTTTTTATAACAAACAAGTTTAGTTTTAAAAATTAGATTTTAGCAAAAGTAGCTTTTCTTTTTCTTTTTCTTTTTCTAGTTATAGAAGCACGGACCTCAGGTTCGGCGGACCCGACCAGGTATTGAACCTGGGTCGGTAGCTTCCTAACGCACGGTCTTCCCGGTTGAGCAATCGGGTCCCCCCGTTAAAATGTGTTCGTTTCTAATATATAAAGAATGAATTTGTACTTAGAAATTTTTTCAGACTTGGCTCAGTGCATTATGTATACAGCAGGCACAGGAGTCTAATGACTAGGTATTGGGACCAGACAAGGTAAGGTCTATGGGGGAAGTTTGTACTTGGTAAATTTTACTAATTCAGCTCAATGGTAACTAATGGGGTGAGATGATTGGATGGTGTTTGGGTAGTGTCTTCTTGGGGGAAGTTCGTACTTGGTAAATTTTACTCACTCGGCTCAATGGTAACTAATGGGTGGATGACTGGACTTTGGATGGGGACTAGGTAGTGTCTTCTAAGGGGAAATTTGTACTTTGTCAATTTCACTCACTCAGGTCAATGATAAGTAATGGTGTGGATGACTGGACATTGGATAAGGACTAGGTAGTGTCTTCCAAGGGGAAATTTGTACTTCGTAAATGTCACTCACTCAGGTCAATGATAACTAATGGGTGGATGACTGGACATTGGATGGGGACTAGGCAGTGTCTTCCAAGGGGAAGTTTGTACTTGGTAAATGTTCGCTCACCCAGCTCATTCTAAAGGAAAAGTTTTTACTTGGTTAATTTCAGGTTCAGATATAATAGTAATTAAAATGAGTTAGATAAATGGACATCAGGTAGGGACTACGTAAGATCTTCAGAGGGGAAGTTTGTAAAGTTCTGGACATGTTGGAAAAGGACACAGGCAACTAAAGTTGGTTTACTAGACTTCTGACACCAGGCATATAGAACAAGAGATAGCTGTTTATTTAAACCAATATGTTTTACAAAAGATTTCAAATTACAACAAATAGTTCTGAATAATGGATACATTTAGACCAGTAATTACAAACAAGTTTAATAAGATAAAAAAAATAGAATATTTAATTTATCTCACTTGTTCTCACCATTCATCCAACATGTCATAATACAGCCGTATTTTTAAACTGCACTGACAAGTTTACCTTGTGCTGGACAACGACGAAGAAAGTCTGCACCTGTGTTATCCGTACCTTTAATGGCTTTCACAACATACCGATAAGGTGGAAGTGCTAGAGACCATCTCATTACCCTGCTGTTGCTGTGTTTCGATTGAGAAATATAGGTCAGTGGCCTATGGTCAGTTTCAATACAGAATTCTTTGCCATACAAGTACAATTTAAACTTATGCACTGCCCACACCGGGGCTAAGCATTCACGCTCAATGGTCGAGTATGCACGCTGTCTAGGGAGTAGTTTTTTGCTTGCAAAACTTACGGGAAATTGCTCTCCGCCTCCGCCCTGCATCAAAACGGCTCCTACGCCAATGTCGGATGCGTCTGTGCGCAAAATGAAAGTTTTGGCAATGTCCGGCAAACGCAGCACGGGCGCTGATGCGATGCGCATTTACAGAGTTTCAAACGCATGTTCTTGTGATTGACCCCACTCTACTCTCTTCGCTGCTTTTCCTTTCGTGAGATCTGTCAATGGGCACGCAATATCTTCAAAATTGGGGATAAATTAATCTATTCCTCACCACTATCTAATAATGCAATTAAAACACTAGTAAAATAAACTTCACAGGTGAGTGGTAAAGAACAGGTAAGCATAGAACAACCAGGGCCCAATTTCATAGAGCTGCCTCAGCAGAAAATATTGCTTAATGAGAAGGATACCAGTCACAAACTGTACACATGACAATGACACGGTCCTTTGGCTGGTAACCTTTTTCTGGTGAGCACAATGTTGCTGTGCTCAGCTACTTTTTGTGGTTAAGCAGCTCTATGAAATTATATATTGCGTGCCAATAAACAGACTACTGCTACTACTACCATGGTAACTGTTGAGCAGAAGAAAACAAATGTCCACTACCGAACTCCTCAATGATGACCAACTCATGTCACAAGCGCTGGTAAATGACTCAAAATAATTGTTGGCATGAAAACTCACTTGGAAACAAGCACAATGGAGAGCCGTTGATGGTATAAAACATTGTGAGAAATGACTCCCTCTGAATTAACATAGTTTTGGAGAAAGGGGTAATTTCTCACTCAAAAAAGCCTTTTATTATGCATCTGAAAGCACCCAAAGTTTGGCAATAAAGGTGTTTTTTCTTTCACTATTTTCTTGACACTGCGATGACCAAATGAGCTTAACATTTTTTTCACAGGTTTGGTATTTTATACATGTTGAGATACATCAAGTGAGAAAACTGGTCTTTGACAATTACCGAAAGGTGTCCAGTGTCTTTGAAGGGAAGGTAAACATTTGGTAATCACTGGCAATAAAAACAGTTGGTTAGAAGCCTACAGCGCAGCTTTCGATAGTATAAAGCATTTTGAAAAAAAGTTCACTTCGAAGAAATGTGGTTGTGTAATATGAAATCAGTTGTTATGCCCCAAAAGTTTAATCTGAACATGGATACAGCAAAAGGAAGGTGACGACCAAAGTATCGATGAGTAAGATCTGAGAAGTGTTACTGCATTTGATGCAGGGCGGAGGCGGAGAGCAATTTCCGTAAATTTCCGTTTTGCAAGCAAAAACTACTCCTAGACAGCGTGCATACTCGACCATTGAGCGTGAATGCTTAGCCTGGTGTGGGCAGTGCATAAGTTTAAATTGTACTTGTATGGCAAAGAATTCTGTATTGAAACTGACCATAGGCCACTGACCTATATTTCTCAATCGAAACACAGCAACAGCAGGGTAATGAGATGGTCTCTAGCACTTCCACCTTATCGGTATGTTGTGAAAGCCATTAAAGGTACGGATAACACAGGTGCAGACTTTCTTCGTCGTTGTCCAGCACAAGGTAAACTTGTCAGTGCAGTTTAAAAATACGGCTGTATTATGACATGTTGGATGAATGGTGAGAACAAGTGAGATAAATTAAATATTCTATTTTTTTTATCTTATTAAACTTGTTTGTAATTACTGGTCTAAATGTATCCATTATTCAGAACTATTTGTTGTAATTTGAAATCTTTTGTAAAACATATTGGTTTAAATAAACAGCTATCTCTTGTTCTATATGCCTGGTGTCAGAAGTCTAGTAAACCAACTTTAGTTGCCTGTGTCCTTTTCCAACATGTCCAGAACTTTACAAACTTCCCCTCTGAAGATCTTACGTAGTCCCTACCTGATGTCCATTTATCTAACTCATTTTACTTACTATTATATCTGAACCTGAAATTAACCAAGTAAAAACTTTTCCTTTAGAATGAGCTGGGTGAGCGAACATTTACCAAGTACAAACTTCCCCTTGGAAGACACTGCCTAGTCCCCATCCAATGTCCAGTCATCCACCCATTAGTTATCATTGACCTGAGTGAGTGACATTTACGAAGTACAAATTTCCCCTTGGAAGACACTACCTAGTCCTTATCCAATGTCCAGTCATCCACACCATTACTTATCATTGACCTGAGTGAGTGAAATTGACAAAGTACAAATTTCCCCTTAGAAGACACTACCTAGTCCCCATCCAAAGTCCAGTCATCCACCCATTAGTTACCATTGAGCCGAGTGAGTAAAATTTACCAAGTACGAACTTCCCCCAAGAAGACACTACCCAAACACCATCCAATCATCTCACCCCATTAGTTACCATTGAGCTGAATTAGTAAAATTTACCAAGTACAAACTTCCCCCATAGACCTTACCTTGTCTGGTCCCAATACCTAGTCATTAGACTCCTGTGCCTGCTGTATACATAATGCACTGAGCCAAGTCTGAAAAAATTTCTAAGTACAAATTCATTCTTTATATATTAGAAACGAACACATTTTAACGGGGGGACCCGATTGCTCAACCGGGAAGACCGTGCGTTAGGAAGCTACCGACCCAGGTTCAATACCTGGTCGGGTCCATGAACCTGAGGTCCGTGCTTCTATAACTAGAAAAAGAAAAAGAAAAGAAAAGCTACTTTTGCTAAAATCTAATTTTTAAAACTAAACTTGTTTGTTATAAAAAGGCCAGAGTTTTACACAGTGGGTATTGAACCCAGGACCATAGCGTCCAGAGTCATTGAGTCCTTCCACTGGACCACCAACTCGTCTTAAGAAACTTGCATCCGACGTTAATTAAAACCCTTAGAATGGACACGGGCAATGAAAAAGAAAACGCCAAGAGTTTTACACGGTGGGTATTGAACCCAGGACCATAGCATCCAGAGTCATTGAGTCCTTCCACTGGACCACCAACTGGTCGTAAGAAACTTGCACCTGACGTTAATTTAAACCCTCAGAATGGACACGGGCAATGAAAAAGAAAACGGCAAGAGTTTTACACGGTGGGTATTGAACCCAGGACCATAGCATCCAGAGCCATTGAGTCCTTCCACTGGACCACCAACTCGTCTTGAGAAACTTGCATCTGACGTTAATTAAAACCCTTAGAACGGACACGGGCAATGAAAAAAAGAAAAATGGCAAGAGTTTTACACGGTGGGTATTGAACCCGGGACCATAGCGTCCAGAGTCACTGAGTCCTTCCACTGGACCACCAACTCGTCTTGAGAAACTTGCATCTGACGTTAATTAAAACCCTTAGAATGGACACGGGCAATGAAAAATAAAAAAAAGCAAGAATTTTACACAGTGGGTGTTGAACCCAGGACCACAGCATCCAGAGTCATTGAGTCCTTCCACTGGACCACCAACTCGTCTTAAGAAACTTGCATCTGACGCTAATTAAAACCCTTAGAATGGACACGGGCAATGAAAAAGAAAACGGCAAGAGCTTTACACAGTGGGTATTGAACCCAAGACCATAGCATCCAGAGTTATTAACTCCTTCCACGGGGCCACCAACTCTTCTTAAGAAACCTGCATCTGACACGGGCAATGAAAAAGAAATCGGCAAGAGTTTTAGACGGTGGGTATTGAACCCAGGACCATAGCATCCAGAGTCATTGAGTCCTTCCACTGGACCACCAACTCGTCTTGAGAAACTTGCATCTGACGTTAATTAAAACCCTTAGAATGGACACGGGCAATGAAAAAAAAAAAAAAAAAGCAAGAGTTTTACACAGCGGGTATTGAACCCAGGACCGCAGCATCCAGAGTCATTGAGTCCTTCCACTGGACCACCAACTCGTCTTAAGAAACTTGCATCTGACGTTAATTAGCCTTTTTAAGATATGGCGGACACTATAAGAGTGCAGTGGTTGGTTTGGATGTATATAGTATACAGACAAATTAACCCAAATCAAACAGTGTTATAGTAATGTGTCCGCCATATCTCAAAATGGCTTATTAAAACCCTTAGAATGGACACGGGCAATGAAAAAGAAAACGGCAAGAGTTTTACACAGTGGGTATTGAACCCAGGACCATAGCATCCAGAGTCATTGAGTCCTTCCACTGGACCACCAACTCTTCTTGAGAAACTTGCATCCGACGTTAATTAAAACCCTTAGAATGGACACGGGCAATGAAAAAGAAAACGGCAAGAGTTTTACACGGTGGGTATTGAACCCAGGACCATAGCATCCAGAGTCATTGAGTCCTTCCACTGGACCACCAACTGGTGGTAAGAAACTTGCACCTGACGTTAATTTAAACCCTCAGAATGGACACAGGCAATGAAAAGAAAACGGCAAGAGTTTTACACGGTGGGTATTGAACCCAGGACCATAGCATCCAGAGCCATTGAGTCCTTCCACTGGACCACCAACTCGTCTTGAGAAACTTGCATCTGACGTTAATTAAAACCCTTAGAACGGACACGGGCAATGAAAAAAAGAAAAATGGCAAGAGTTTTACACGGTGGGTATTGAACCCAGGACCATAGCGTCCAGAGTCATTGAGTCCTTCCACTGGACCACCAACTCGTCTTGAGAAACTTGCATCTGACGTTAATTAAAACCCTTAGAATGGACACGGGCAATGAAAAATAAAAAAAGCAAGAATTTTACACAGTGGGTGTTGAACCCAGGACCACAGCATCCAGAGTCATTGAGTCCTTCCACTGGACCACCAACTCGTCTTAAGAAACTTGCATCTGACGCTAATTAAAACCCTTAGAATGGACACGGGCAATGAAAAAGAAAACGGCAAGAGCTTTACACAGTGGGTATTGAACCCAAGACCATAGCATCCAGAGTTATTAACTCCTTCCACTGGGCCACCAACTCGTCTTAAGAAACCTGCATCTGACACGGGCAATGAAAAAGAAATCGGCAAGAGTTTTACACGGTGGGTATTGAACCCAGGACCATAGCATCCAGAGTCATTGAGTCCTTCCACTGGACCACCAACTCGTCTTGAGAAACTTGCATCTGACGTTAATTAAAACCCTTAGAATGGACACGGGCAATGAAAAAAAAAAAAAAAAAGCAAGAGTTTTACACAGCGGGTATTGAACCCAGGACCACAGCATCCAGAGTCATTGAGTCCTTCCACTGGACCACCAACTCGTCTTAAGAAACTTGCATCTGACGTTAATTAGCCTTTTTAAGATATGGCGGACACTATAAGAGTGCACTGGTTGGTTTGGATGTATATAGTATACAGAAAAATTTACCCAAATCAAACAGTGTTATAGTAATGTGTCCGCCATATCTCAAAATGGCTTATTAAAACCCTTAGAATGGACACGGGCAATGAAAAAGAAAACGGCAAGAGTTTTACACAGTGGGTATTGAACCCAGGACCATAGCATCCAGAGTCATTGAGTCCTTCCACTGGACCACCAACTGTTCTTGAGAAACTTGCATCTGACGTTAATTAAAACCCTTAGAATGGACACAGGCAACGAACAAGAAAACGGCAAGAGTTTTACACGTTGGGTATTGAACCCTTGGGGTGTTTGCGTTTCTTTAACCTAAAGAACCCAAGTCCTACAATATCCTCATTGCCAAAGTGCAGGATTTCGAAGGATTTGGGCTATTAGGGATCTGCAACACAGGAGGATTTCGAAGGGTTTGGGCTAAAATGAGTTTTTATTAGGGTAGGATTTCGACGGACTTGGGCCATCGGGCTGTTTTTACATAGGGGGATTTTGAAGGTTTTAGGTATTATGCAGCTTAACCAAAATATGATTCTAAAGGTTTTGGGCTTTTAGGGGTGGAAATTGTTGTAAAGCCGAGCACCTATAGTAAGTCACAAAGTTGACTCCCTAACTTCTGTCTCAAAAGGATTTTGAAGGATTTTTGCTAATATGTATACTTACACTAAGTTGAAGGATATCGAAGGATTTGGGCACTTTAGGTTAGGGTTATGACAACTTTAATCTGAAGGATATCGAAGGACTTGGGCAGTATGTCTACCCAAGGGCCCAGTTAAAGATAACCCTTTAAATAGACAGAAAAATAAATGTATAATAATAGTGTATCTATAAAACCTGTACCTCCAGATTCTAAGTGTTTCTTACAAAAGGGCCTTTTGAAGAGTAATTGTTAGATCCATCAATCCATCCAAGAGAATTCAGCCCTGTCAACACAGTGGTAGCCTAAGCACCACATTTGCAGCCATTTAGGAACACTTGCCTTGGAGTTCTTCAGACATACTTGTAATTTAAAAACCTGTGTATTGGAGTGATTTTAGACCATTTAATTCCATTTAACGCCGGGGAACTGGTGGGGAACGGAGCTCCGCAGGTCCCCACGAGAGTTCTCCTCCGAAGGCCTCAGATCCCGTACTCTGCCGTCTTCCCGGAGGACTCCCACCAGTCTGACCTCCTCACACACTGGAGTACTGGTGGGGAACGGCGCTCCGCAGGCCCCCACGAGAGTTCTCCTCCGAAGGCCTCAGATCCCGTACTCTGCCGTCTTCCCGGAGGACTCCCACGAGTCAGACCTCCTCACACGCTGGTGAACTGTTGGGGAACGGCGCTCCGCGGGCCCCCACGAGAGTGCTCTTCCGAAGGCCTCAGACCCCGTACTCTGCCGTCTTCCCGGAGGACTCCGACGAGTCTGACCTCCTCACACCCCGGAGTACTGGCGGGGGACGTAGCTCCGCAGGCCCCCACGAGAGTTCTCCTCCGAAGGCCTCAGATCCCGTACTCTGCCGTCTTCCCGGAGGACTCCGACGAGTCTGACCTGCTCACACCCCGGAGTACTGGCTGGGGAAGTAGCTCCGCAGGCCCCCGAGAGAGTTCTCCTCCGAAGGCCTCAGATCCCGTACTCTGCCGTCTTCCCGGAGGACTCCGACCAGTCTGCCCTCCTCACACCCCGGAGTACTGGCGGGGGACGGCGCTCCGCAGGCCCCCACGAGAGTTCTCCTCCGAAGGCCTCAGATCCCGTACTCTGCCGTCTTCCCGGAGGACTCCGACGAGTCTGACCTCCTCACACCCGGAGTACTTGGTGGGAAACGGAGCTCCGCAGGCCCCCACGAGAGTTCTCCTCCGAAGGCCTCAGGTCCCGTACTCTGCCGTCTTCCCGGAGGACTCCGACGAGTCTGACCTCCTCACACACCGGAGTACTGGCGGGGGAGCGGCGCTCCGCAGGCCCCCAAGAGAGTTCTCCTCCGAAGGCCTCAGATCCCGTACTCTGCCGTCTTCCCGGAGGACTCCGACGAGTCTGAGCTCCTCACACACCGGAGTACTGGCGGGGGACGGCGCTCCGCAGGCCCCCACGAGAGTTCTCCTCCGAAGGCCTCAGTTCCCGTACTCTGCCGTCTTCCCGGAGGACTCCGACCAGTCTGCCCTCCTCACACCCCGGAGTACTGGCGGGGGACGGCGCTCCGCAGGACCCCACGAGAGTTCTCCTCCGAAGGCCTCAGATCCCGTACTCTGCCGTCTTCCCGGAGCACTCCTACGAGTCTGACCTCCTCACACCCGGAGTACTTGGTGGGAAACGGAGCTCCGCAGGCCCCCACGAGAGTTCTCCTCCGAAGGCCTCAGGTCCCGTACTCTGCCGTCTTCCCGGAGGACTCCGACGAGTCTGACCTCCTCACACACCGGAGTACTGGCGGGGGAGCGGCGCTCCGCGGGCCCCCAAGAGAGTTCTCCTAAGAAGGCCTCAGTTCCCGTACTCTGCCGTCTTCCCGGAGGACTCCGACGAGTCTGACCTCCTCACACCCGGAGTACTTGGTGGGGAACGGAGCTCCGCAGGCCCCCACGAGAGTTCTCCTCCGAAGGCCTCAGATCCCGTACTCTGCCGTCTTCCCGGAGGACTCCGACGAGTCTGCCCTCCTCACACCCCGGAGTACTGGCGGGGAGCGGCGCTCCGCGGGCCCCCACGAGAGTTCTCCTCCGAAGGCCTCAGATCCCGTACTCTGCCGTCTTCCCGGAGGACTCCGACCAGTCTGCCCTCCTCACACCCGGAGTACTTGGTGGGAAACGGAGCTCCGCGGGCCCCCACGAGAGTTCTCCTCCGAAGGCCTCAGGTCCCGTACTCTGCCGTCTTCCCGGAGGACTCCGACGAGTCTGACCTCCTCACACACCGGAGTACTGGCGGGGGACGGCGCTCCGCAGGCCCCCACGAGAGTGCTCTTCCGAAGGCCTCAGATCCCGTACTCTGCCGTCTTCCCGGAGGACTCCGACGAGTCTGCCCTCCTCACACCCCGGAGTACTGGCGGGGAGCGGCGCTCCGCGGGCCCCCACGAGAGTTCTCCTCCGAAGGCCTCAGATCCCGTACTCTGCCGTCTTCCCGGAGGACTCCGACCAGTCTGCCCTCCTCACACCCGGAGTACTTGGTGGGAAACGGAGCTCCGCGGGCCCCCACGAGAGTTCTCCTCCGAAGGCCTCAGGTCCCGTACTCTGCCGTCTTCCCGGAGGACTCCGACGAGTCTGACCTCCTCACACACCGGAGTACTGGCGGGGGAGCGGCGCTCCGCAGGCCCCCACGAGAGTTCCCCTCCGAAGGCCCCCAAACTCCAGCCCG
>CM037455.1:8632643-8637143 GCA_021014325.1 Plazaster borealis
CGCGAGTATGTCCGCGGACTCCGGCACGGCGATTTCTATCTGTGCTCACGACCCTCAGGCGGACGAGGCCCGGGCCGCGGGGGGCCCGGGCCGCCATGTGCGTTCGAAAGGCCGATGATCACTGCGTTCTGCAATTCACACTGATTCACGCAGCTGGCTGCGTTCTTCATCGGCGCACGAGCCGAGTGATCCACCGCCAAGAATTGTATAACTCTTGGAATTGGCTTCCTCTCTCTCTCGGTACTGTTATGTTCGATCACCAATGATGGGCTCCGCCGCGCCCCGTGGTCTCGGGCGCGGGGATTTGGGTCAAAGTCCTGCGTGGCGTGCGATCTAACTCGATCGCTCCGCCCCGCCCACGACGGGAGCCGCGTCCCGAGTGGGGGTGGAGTACGGACGCCTCAGACACCGTGTTTTCTCCACCCCCGTGGGTCACATTTAAGGCCTGGCCCCAGCGTCCCGGGGCTCCGGTATTGGACGGAAACCGGGTGCAACAGGGCGGGTCCTCGACCACCAAACCCGCCGCGGACGGGGCTGGAGGGAGGTGCAACCGCCCTGCAAGAACCGGTCCCGGATCCCCGGCGTTGGACCACTCCCGCGAACACATCCGGAGACGTCACTGGAGGGGCCCCGCCCGACCGCACTTTCCACCCGATCTACTTTTTTTTTTACAAAACTTCGATCGGCGCGGATATTTACATAAGCGGCGGCCGTGGCAGGCGGGGTCCCTGGGCTGTGGACCGCGCGGGTCCTTCTCTCTCTCTCTTCGTTAATGATCCTTCCGCAGGTTCACCTACGGAAACCTTGTTACGACTTTTACTTCCTCTAAATGATCAAGTTCGATCGTCTTCCGGGCGCACGAGCGAGGCGCCAGAGGCGCCCCGCCGCGGCCCGTCCGAGGATCTCACTAAACCATTCAATCGGTAGTAGCGACGGGCGGTGTGTACAAAGGGCAGGGACGTAATCAACGCGAGCTGATGACTCGCGCTTACTGGGAATTCCTCGTTTAAGGAGACAATTGCAACTCCTATCCCAAGCACGAAGTGGGTTCAACGGATTGCCCAGGCCTTCCAGACAAGGACGATCACCCGCTGATCCCTTCAGTGTAGCGCGCGTGCGGCCCCGAACATCTAAGGGCATCACAGACCTGTTATTGCTCAATCTCGCGTGGCTGAACGCCACTTGTCCCTCTAAGAAGTCAGCGCCCGGCTCGGCGGCCGGCGCGACTATTTAGCAAGCCAGAGTCTCGTTCGTTATCGGAATTAACCAGACAAATCGCTCCACCAACTAAGAACGGCCATGCACCACCACCCACAGAATCAAGAAAGAGCTCTCAATCTGTCAATCCTCACTGTGTCCGGGCCGGGTGAGTTTCCCCGTGTTGAGTCAAATTAAGCCGCAGGCTCCACTCCTGGTGGTGCCCTTCCGTCAATTCCTTTAAGTTTCAGCTTTGCAACCATACTTCCCCCGGAACCCAAAGACTTTGGTTTCCCGCAGACTGCCCGCCGCGTCATTGGAGTAACGCCGGCGGATCGCCAGTCGGCATCGTTTATGGTTAGAACTAGGGCGGTATCTGATCGCCTTCGAACCTCTAACTTTCGTTCTTGATTAATGAAAACATTCTTGGCAAATGCTTTCGCAGTCGGTCGTCTTGCGGCGATCCAAGAATTTCACCTCTCACACCGCAATACGAATGCCCCCGTCAGTCCCTCTTAATCATTACCTCGAGTTCCGAGAACCAACGCAATAGAACCGAGGTCCTATTCCATTATTCCATGCTCTGCTGTCCAGGCTCACGGCCTGCTTTGAACACTCAATTAGTTCAAAGTAAACGTTTCGGCCGCGCCCGGCACTCAGTCAAGAGAACCGGGCGGAGACCGAGAGGAAGGCCAGGCGGGCAGTGGCGCGCCTTGCGGCGGACCGCCAGCCTGCGCCCAAGATCCAACTACGAGCTTTTTAACTGCAGCAATTTTAATATACGCTATTGGAGCTGGAATTACCGCGGCTGCTGGCACCAGACTTGCCCTCAATAGATCCTCGTTAAAGGATTTAAAGTGTACTCATTCCAATTACAGGGCCTCGAAAGAGTCCTGTATTGCTATTTTTCGTCACTACCTCCCCGTGTCGGGAGTGGGTAATTTGCGCGCCTGCTGCCTTCCTTGGATGTGGTAGCCGTTTCTCAAGCTCCCTCTCCGGAATCGAACCCTGATTCTCCGTTACCCGTTACGACCATGGTAGGCGCATAACGTACCATCGAAAGTTGATAGGGCAGACATTCGAAGGATCCGTCGCCGGTGCAGAGACCGTGCGATCGGCCAGGTTATCCAGAGTTCACCAACGGAGCCGGGCGAACCCGGGTTGGTCTTGTTCCTAATAAGAGCACGCCTCCCGTAAGGTCGGCGCTTGATTGCATGTATTAGCTCTAGAATTACCACAGTTATCCATGTAAGGGGATGCGCTCCAAGGAACCATAACTGATTTAATGAGCCATCCGCAGTTTCGCTTGTGAAAGCTTGTACTTGGACATGCATGGCTTAATCTTTGAGACAAGCATATGACTACTGGCAGGATCAACCAGGTAGCACCTCGTGCTGCGGCCGGCCACCCGCCCTGGGGCGAGAGACACGGACCGAGCGGATACTGCCGGCTCGGCTCTACGGTCGAACCGGCGTTCCGTTTCAAAACGATACGGGTCCCGGGAGCGGACGCAGCCAGGCGCGGCTCTACGGTGGTCGCACCAGCGGTCCGGTCCCGTCGCCCTCCCAGCTACTCTCTCCATCTCGTTCTCTCTTTCGAATCGCCAGGGGGAAGGGAAAAATACCGGTGGCGTGTGTTTCGCGCCGCCGCCTTCCCCCATCATTCGCCCGGGTGGGTGAGCCGTGAAGGCTCGCCCGGCCCGTCGGGTTGCCCGGGTTGGGCAAAGCTCAACTGACGCTCTGAACCGTCCCTGAGGGACGGCAACTCGGGTGTCAGAGGGGGACCCGCTAGCGCAGAACAGAGCGAGGCCGGACTCGTCAAAGGTTCCGGTACGCTCTCGGTCTCGCGCCCATGCGGGCTTCACTGAATGCCATTGGGTCGGGATCCGCCCCGGGGGCGAGACGACACTGCCCCGTATCCAACTAAGGAAAGAGGCAGCGCGGTCCAACACCCCACGCCCTGTGACGGACCAGTCCGGTCGTGCCAGCCGGGCCCCCCACGGGGAGGGGCACCGGGTCGGCACGAAGCAATCGCCGGCGCGTCGGAGCGTTTACCCGTCCGTGCAACCCAGCATAAAAGCCAGGCCCGCTACCTACCGCCACGAACGGGGAGAGGGACACCCCGCCGGACCGTCGAAATCAGCTCCCCGGGGGAAGCGCTCCGATCGACCGGCGGTGCCAGCATCCGGGGTTGCCAAACCGCGACTATCCAACAAACAACCCCTCTCCGGAGGCTACCGGGAATGGAGCGCTCCGATCGACCGGTGCTGCAAGCAGCAAGGGTTTCCCAGGCCCCCGCCTCCCGCCGTCTACGGCTGGGAGCCGACCGGTCAAGGTCCGCGTCGGAAGCGTTTACCCGAACGTGCAACCCAGCAGAGCCGGGCCCGCAACCTACTGCCACGAACGGGGAGAGAGCAGTGCTGAAACAACACTGCCGTCGGAAGCGTCTCGAGGCCCGGTGACCCGGTGCCCGGCACGCTACCGCAGATATACAACCCAGCCTTCGCTCCCTCAACTAAGCAGCGCGGTGGGGGGAAGCGCTGCCGTCGAAAGCGTCTCTGGACCCGGGAAAGGAAAGGAAGCCCGGGAAGGCATCCTAATGCCCTTGTCCGCAAGCTTAACCTTCGCCGACCCTGGACCGGTAGGGGGTTGGTGCGCTCCGGCAGACCCCTCTCGCTTGCAAGCCAGTGTCACTGGAAAAGCCGATTGCTATTGTTTTTTGCATTGGTGTTATCTTTTCCACTGTTCTGGCTTGGACGAGAGGACCCTACCCCCTATAGTAGCCACAACATCTTATGGGTTGGGGGCAACCACTTACCCCTACCCTTCCGCCGGACTCTGGGCCAAAAAAGGGTCTTCGCGTTTGATCACCAATGCCCTCGTGGGTGTGGAGACCCACGAATGCCTCTGCTCCGAAGAGGAGGCGTTCTCGGAACGCAGCGGGCGCCGCCGACAGCCTACCGTATCTCTTGAGGACTTTTTGCCTCCGAACTCGAGCCATTTTCCAGAAGCTCGGAGAACTTGCTTATTTGTCCGTGTTCTGGGCCAAGTTTGGGCAAAAGTCCGAAGAATTTCAAGATTTTCTCCGGGAGCGCGTACAGGCGATTTTTAGCCGTCTGTCAGGGCGTGGATTTCGTCCCGCCCGGTGTTTTTTTTCTCCGAGAAAGGGCGAGAAAGATACGAGTTCAACACCGCCGAAGCGGGCCGGGCAGGGAGTGCGCCGTGGGCCACGGCGAGATCGTCTCCGTGCCCGGTGATTTTCCATTCCCCGGGTTTGAATTCCTGAAGTTGCCAGGAGTCACCG
>CM037455.1:8637643-8762643 GCA_021014325.1 Plazaster borealis
TTGTTCTTCTTCTTTTTTACCGTTCGATTGTTTGAATCCTGTAGATGAATACAATAAAACTAGAGTGTGAACATTTTATTTAAGAGAGTAAAGTCATGTTTTTTGAGGTATTGCCAACAATCCTGAGCGAATATGTCCACGCACAAAGAATAATACTTAGTTAGAGTACACGATCTGAGAAGTTTACTGCAGTAACACTTCTCAGATCTTACTCATCGATACTTTGGTCGTCACCTTCCTTTTGCTGTATCCATGTTCAGATTAAACTTTTGGGGCATAACAACTGATTTCATATTACACAACCACATTTCTTCGAAGTGAACTTTTTTTCAAAATGCTTTATACTATCGAAAGCTGCGCTGTAGGCTTCTAACCAACTGTTTTTATTGCCAGTGATTACCAAATGTTTACCTTCCCTTTAAAGACACTGGACACCTTCGGTAATTGTCAAAGACCAGTTTTCTCACTTGATGTATCTCATCATGTATAAAAAACCAAACCTGTGAAATTTTTAAGCTCATTGGGTCATCGCAGTTGCAAGAAAATAGTGAAAGAAAAAACACCTTTATTGCAAAACTTTGGGTGCTTTCAGATGCATAATAAAAGGCTTTTTTGAGTGAGAAATTTCTCCAAAACTATGTTAATTCAGAGGGAGTCATTTCTCACAATGTTTTATACCATCAACAAGAAACACTTTGATTTTATGGTGTGTTCATTTTATAACTAGAGGATGGGAATTAATTTATTCTTCCAAGAAACAATGATGTACTTTCCCTTTTAAGTAATGTCAGAAATTTTGTCCAACCCCACACTGAAATTGGAGGAGGTTTTCTTTTTATATAGGAAAGACGGGAAATGCTTATTTTTCTGGTAACAATTTAGTATTTTTGTAATTACTGGTCTAAATGTATCCATTATTCAGAACTTTTTGTTGTAATTTGAAATCTTTTGTAAAACATATTGGTTTAAATAAACAGCTGTCTCTTATTCTATATGCCTGGTGTCAGAAGTCTAGTAAACCAATTTTAGTTGCCTGTGTCCATTTCCAACATGCCCAGAAATTTACAAACTTCCCCTCTGAAGATCTTACGTAGTCCCTACCTGATGTCCATTTATCTAACTCACTTTACTTACTATTATATCTAAACCTGAAATTTACCAAGTACAAACTTCCCCCAAGAGGACACTACCCAAACACCATCCAATCATCTCACCCCCCCCCACCCACCCCCCGAGCTAAGTGAGTGACATTTACGAAGTACAACTTTCCCCTTAGAAGACACTACCTAGTCCTTATCCAATGTCCAGTCATCCACACCATTAGTTATCATTGACCTGAGTGAGTGAAATTGACAAAGTACAAATTTCCCCTTAGAAGACACTACCTAGTCCCCATCCAATGTCCAGTCATCCACCCATTAGTTATCATTGAGCTGAGTGAGTAAAATTGCTAAGTACAAACTTCCCCTTAGAAGACACTACCTAGTCCCCATCATCCAGTCATCCACCTATTAGTTATCATTGAGCTGAGTGAGTAAAATTACTAAGTACAAACTTCCCCCATAGACCTTACCTTGTCTGGTCCTAATACCTAGTCATTAGACTCCTGTGCCTGCTGTATACATAATGCACTGAGCCAAGTCTGAAATTTTTTCTAAGTACAAATTCATTCTTTATATATTAGAAACGAACACATTTTAACGGGGGGACCCGATTGCTCAACCGGGTAGACCGTGCGTTAGGAAGCTACTGACCCCGGTTCAATACCTGGTCGGGTCCGCCGAACCTGAGGTCCGTGCTTCCATAACTAGAAAAAGAAAAAGAAAAAGAAAAGCTACTTTTGCTAAAATTTAATTTAAAAAAATTAAACTTGTTTGTTATAAAAAGACCAGAGTTTTACACAGTGGGTATTGAACCCAGGACCATAGCGTCCAGAGTCATTGAGTCCTTCCACTGGACCACCAACTCGTCTTAAGAAACTTGCATCTGACGTTAATTAAAACCCTTAGAATGGACACAGGCAATGAAAAAGAAAACAACAAGAGTTTTACACAGTGGGTATTGAACCCAGGACCATAGCATCCAGAGTCATTGAGTCCTTCCACTGGACCACCAACTCTTCTTAAGAAACTTGCATCTGACGTTAATTAAAACCCTTAGAATGGACACAGCCAATGAAAAAGAAAACGGCAAGAGTTTTACACAGTGGGTATTGAACCCAGGACCATAGCATCCAGAGTCATTGAGTCCTTCCACTGGACCACCAACTCGTCTTAAGAAACTTGCATCTGACGTTAATTAAAACCCTTAGAATGGACACAGGCAATGAAAAAGAAAACAGCACGAGTTTTACACAGTGGGTATTGAACCCAGGACCATAGCGTCCAGAGTCATTGAGTCCTTCCACTGGACCACCAACTCGTCTTAAGAAACTTGCATCTGACGTTAATTAAAACCCTTAGAATGGACACAGGCAATGAAAAAGAAAACGGCACGAGTTTTACACAGTTGGTATTGAACCCAGGACCATAGCGTCCAGAGTCATTGAGTCCTTCCACTGGACCACCAACTCGTCTTAAGAAACTTGCATCTGACGTTAATTAAAACCCTTAGAATGGACACAGCCAATGAAAAAGAAAACGGCAAGAGTTTTACACAGTGGGTATTGAACCCAGGACCATAGCATCCAGAGTCATTGAGTCCTTCCACTGGACCACCAACTCGTCTTAAGAAACTTGCATCTGACGTTAATTAAAACCCTTAGAATGGACACAGGCAATGAAAAAGAAAACGGCAAGAGTTTTACACAGTAGGTATTGAACCCAGGACCATAGCGTCCAGAGTCATTGAGTCCTTCCACTGGACCACCAACTCTTCTTAAGAAACTTGCATCTGACGTTAATTAAAACCCTTAGAATGGACACAGCCAATGAAAAAGAAAACGGCAAGAGTTTTACACAGTGGGTATTGAACCGAGGACCATAGCATCCACAGTCATTGACTCCTTCCACTGGACCACCAACTCATCTTAAGAAACTTGCATCTGACGTTAATTAAAACCCTTAGAATGGACACAGGCAATGAAAAAGAAAACGGTAAGAGTTTTACACAGTGGGTATTGAACCGAGGACCATAGCATCCACAGTCATTGACTCCTTCCACTGGACCACCAACTCATCTTAAGAAACTTGCATCTGACGTTAATTAAAACCCTTAGAATGGACACAGGCAATGAAAAAGAAAACAGTAAGAGTTTTACACAGTGGGTATTGAACCCAGGACCATAGCATCCAGAGTCATTGAGTCCTTCCACTGGACCACCAACTCATCTTAAGAAACTTGCATCTGACGTTAATTAAAACCCTTAGAATGGACACAGGCAATGAAAAAGAAAACAGTAAGAGTTTTACACAGTGGGTATTGAACCCAGGACCATAGCATCCAGAGTCATTGAGTCCTTCCACTGGACCACCAACTCTGCATAAGAAACTTGCATCTGACATCAATTAAAATCCTTAGAATCCTTAGTGGTAATTGAACCCGGACTCCAGGGTCCAGAGTCATTGAGTCCTTTCACTAGACCAACAAGTCTTCTTAAGAAATGCATATTTAAGTTTAATTTAAACCCTTACAATGGACAAATGCAACAACAAAAAAGTAGTAGGAATTGAACTAAGTGAGGAGGTGTAATTCTTTCATTTGGAGTTCTTTAAAAATAAACTAGTGCTGGATGTAGTGCTTGATGTAAACTAAAACATTTAGAATGGCAATGAAAAAGGAAAATGAGTGTGAACTGTGAACTGAACCCAGGACTATATTCTACCAAGTCAATGAGTCCTTCAACTGGACCAACAACTCTTCTTGAGGTGTTTGCGTTTCTTTAAAGATAACCCTTTAAATAGACAGAAAAATAAATGTATAATAATAGTGTTAATCTATAAAACCTGTACCTTCAGATTCTAAGTGTTTGTTACAAAAGGGCCTTTTGAAGAGTAATTTTTAGCTAACAGTATCAAAGAATGATCAAATTTCTTATTTTGACTGAAATATTGTTACGAGGGCAGACAAACAAGGCAACAGACAACTAAATTGTGGTTTGGTCTGCAGTGTTACATCATCAGCTCTGAATGTTGAAATTATTCCTGAAACATTCATTTCTTTGTTTTATTGTGTCAGACATTCATTCTACCAAGTCAACCATTGATTCAGGATGTCCTACTATGTGTCATCAATTGGGCAAAACGTCACAACTATTTATAAAAGTAACACCGATGCCGAGTTTGAGTGTTGATCGGTGGCGTCAGCAGGTTCCCGCTTCATTTGATAGCATCAAGTTCAATTTGGAAATTTGGTTGAAAATTGAAAAAATTGCAGGCATAGTAATTTTTTCCACTTTTGGGTCAAAACAAATTTGTGCGAGTTTACAGTTTCAAATGATAGAGACGACCTCTAGTTTGGGAAATAATGTGTCATCTTGTGTCCATCATGCTGTGTCGCACTAGCGAGTAGTTTTGTGTCTCTAGTTACTATGGAATGTTTTAAAAGCACATGTTGAGTATAAAGTGCTGGAGCTCGTGCAAGCTAAAGTCAAACATTTAAAACCAATGTGTTCCAAAAGTGTTGTAAATGGGCACTAGACTTGTCAGATGTTGTTAACAATTTTATTCACAGATTCGTCAAGTGTGAAACTATCTTGATTTTGAAAACAAGAATTAAGCAATTGAATTCTAAAGAAGATTTCAGTCATAGTTCACTACTGAACTTGACAAACAAGCATTTTGAGAGAAAATGACAGACACGAATGATTACAGAAACAATATTCACAAAAACATTGATCTATAGTCGATAGTTCATTTGGTTTAATTGACTTGCATATAACAAGCTGATTGTTCATTTGGTTTAATTAACTTTTCTATTTAATAAGTTGAAGGCTCATTTGGTTCAATTGACTTGCATAAGCAAGTTGATTATTCATTTGGTTTAGTTGATATTCACATAACAAATTGATTGTTCATTTGGGTTTATTGATTGCATAAAACAAGTCGATAGTTCATTTGGTTTAATTGGCTTGCATATAACAAATTGATAGTTCATTTGGTTTAATTGACTTACTATAGCTGGATCCTATCCCATGTGAAACTGCACCCAGTAATAGTAGGAAACTATGTTGTCTAATCTTGGTGCAATAGTTTGACTAGAGCTGTTATGTTACTTTGCACTAGTCATCAGAATAATGTTCAGGCAGATAAAAATCTTTTAACCAATAATTCAAGGCAAGCAAACATTGCTACAATGTGTATTTAAAAATAAACATTGGATTTAGCATAGTCAAACAGCTGCAGGTTGAAAGTCTATTTTAAGTACATTACCTAACTGCACACAAAAAAGAGTGCAAATCATTTTAAGATTATAGAATTTCCCTCAAACTGTCTTACCATTCAATATGTGATTTTGAATCTATAAGATTACATATGGCAGCCTTCAATATATTGTAGTACACATTCAGTTCTCTACACATTTCTGTGCAAAGTTGTGCCACAGTACACAGCCCAAACAGTTGAATGGTTGAAATGGTTGGTCAACTATTGTACAAATTGTTCCCAAGAGTAGGTTTGATATAATTTTCTGCAAACACTAACTCAATTTCCATTTGTTTGATGCTATCAGAGTCAATGCCCAAGTGTAGCAAATACATTTGCAGAGGATGGAAAATATTTGCTAACAAAACAGAGTACTTACCAGCCATCATGTCATGTGACAATTGCCTATGCATATAGTTTCAATGGTCGGTTTTCTTCATAGACCTGTTAACACAGAAAATATTGTAAAACAAATTAATTTACTAAATAATGAAGTCACAGTAAACTATACATTTTGGCTGGCAATCTTATCTTTAAAGTAAGCTTTTGCTGTCCTTAGCAAAAGTCTACCACAAGTTAAAGCCCATTATTAAAATGAGAAATTCAAATTTTCTTGTCACAAAGTAGACCAGAGCCCAATTTCATAGAGCTATTTCAGGAGAAATTATTAGTTTAAACTGTTAAGCAAAAATGAGCAGAATACCAGTCACAAATTGTACTTGTGTCTTGGTAGTATGGCTGGTAATATCCTTAATCTGGAAGCATAATTTTGTTGTGCTTAGCTACAAAGAATGGCCCCAGTGACTAGGAGGCTGTACTCTTTTTTTGAAATTTTGACTTCAACCATTCAATTAGTGCCCCAGGAAAATGTTTAGACAAAAAAGAAATGGCAAAATAACAGACTTCTTAATATTTTAAAGATGAAATTTCAAGAATTTAAATGTACTCACAATCATTTTCTGTGCTCCAAAACAGTTTTCTTACTAAAAGTCATGCAATGGTACTTACATGTAAATACTGTTTATTCGTACCAAACAAAATGGCGCATGTGTCATTCCATCTCTGATGCATGTGGATACATGAACGACTGTTTTTTATCCATTCTCCATAAGATAACATGGTCAGACATTAACTTTGAATGTAGGTAAAATCAATGTTTGATTGATTTCTTCTATTTTCATAAAATGTTTTGCAAGAAACTAATTATATTTAAGTCTTGTAGGAATTGAAAGCTCTCAATTTGTAAATTAGGTCTTCATAAAAACAATTGTTTTTATACTTCATTTTTATCTCATTTGAGTAAATAAAAATATACTATTTTCATTCATAATGAATAAAAAAAGGTCAAAAGTGGCAGTCGGATACGGAAATCTTACTTTTCATTTTGTCATTCCTAGACTATGACTGTTCCAAGTCAAAATTTCAAAAAAGGAGCACAGCACCCCAGTTACTGGGCATGGTTCTAGGCCAATAGTAGCCCCATGTGCCAAACACTTCTTATCCTTGGCCCTAGCATCATTGCAATCCTATGTAATTTGTTATCCGCATCGTTCTTTATCATGAAACTTATGCACTGTATACATACACCATGTACATTGTAGTCCCGGACCCGGGGGACCAGGGACTAGCAGGGACTTGGCCGGGATGAAAAATTGGCACGGCGCGATAGTCCCGACCATGACACGCTACTGCCCCACTGGGCAGGAGACTTCCTTTTGGTACATCCCTGGCTATACCCTGGCACCACCATGCGGGGCATTTTTTACAACCCCTGCATGGCCCCGGCGTGGGCATTTGTCAAAACCTCCGCCTGATCCCGGCCCGGCATGCGTAACATTTCACAATCCCGGCTGGCACCAACATGCAGGATATGCCTTATTTGTCACAACACTTCCACAATCCCAACCTCCGCATGTGGGGCATCGAAAAATTGTACTTAACTGCACAAATGAGGGCGCAAATCATTTTAAGATTATATCATTTATCCCTCCTACTGTCTTACCATTGAATAAGTGATTTTATATCTTAGATTACATATGCAAGCCTTCAATATGGTATATTGTAGTGCACTTTTAGTTCTCTGCACAGTACTGCCACAGTACACAACCCAAACAGTTGAATGGTTGAAATGGTTGGTCAACTCATGTACAAATGTTCCCAAGAGTAGGAGGTTTGATATAATTTTTTGCACACACTAACTAAATTACCATTTGTTTGATGATACCAGAGTTAATGATTAAGCGTTGCAAAGAACATACATTTGCCAAGGTTGAAAAATATTTGCTATAACAAAACAGAGTACTTACCAGCCATCATGTCATGTGACATGTAAATAATTGCGTATATGTAGTTTCGATGGTATAGTACATGTAGGTTATTTTTTTCATAGACCTGTTAAAAAAGAAAAATATTGTAAAACAAATTAATTTACTAAATAATGAAGTCACAGTAAACTATACATTTTGCCTGTCAATCTTTATCTTTAAAGTAAGCTTTTTCTGTGCTTAGCAAAAGTCCACCACATGTTAAAGCCCATTAAAATAAGAATTTCCCATTTCGTTGTCACAAAGTAGACCAGGGCCCAATTTTTATAGAGTTGTTTAAGCAGAAAATATTGCTTAACAGTTTTCTGTTAGGCAGAAATGAGCAGAATACCAGTCACAAACTGTACATGTGTCTTGGTAGTTTAGCTAGTAATATCCTTAATCTGGTAAGCATAATTTTGTTGTGCTTGGCTACCAAGAATTGCCCCAGTGACTAGGAGGCTGTTCTCTTTTTTTTGAAATTTTGACCTGAACCATTCTACTAGCAACCCAGTCACCAGGCAAATGTTTAGATTTGGAGTTGGAAATTTTCTGCAAACATTTTTTAAAAATCCCCATTTGACAAAAAGAAAATGACAAAATAACAGACTTCTTAATATGTCAAAGATGAAATTTCAAGAATTAAATTGTACTCACAATCATTTTCTGTGCTCCAAAACAAAGTTTTTTTACCAAAAGTCCTGCAATGGTACTAACATGTACAATAGTACCGTTTATTTGTACTAAACAAAATGGCGCGTGTGCCATTCCACCTCTGATGCATGTGGATACATGAACGGCTGTTTTCTATTCATTGTCCAAAAGATAACATGGTCAGACAGTAACTTTTTCAGACACAGTATGCATTTTTAAAAATGTGGGTTAAATCAATGTTTGTTTGATTTCTTCCATTCTCAAATCACTTTTTGCAAAGAACTCAATTTAAGTTTTGTAGGAATTGAAAGCTCTCAATTTGTAAATTAGGTCTTCATAAAAATGTTTGTTGTTATATTACAATATCTCATTCGAATAAATAATATAGTATTTTAATTCAAAATGAATGAAAAAAGGCCAAATGTGGCAGTCGGATACGGAAACCTTACTTTTCATTTTGTCATTCCTAGACTATGACTGTTCAAGTCAAAATTTCAAAAAAGGAGTACCACGCCCAGTTACTGGGCATGAGTCTAGGCCAATAGTAGCCCCATGTGCCAACCACTTCTTATCCTTGGCCCTAGCATCATTGCAATCCTATGTAATTTGTTATCCGCATCATTCTTTATCATGAAACTTATGCACTGTATACAAACACCATGTACATTGTAGTCCCGGACCCGGGGGACCAGGGACTAGCAGAGACAAATAATAATAACTAGAACTGAATTTGTTACGAACAAATACTGGGGTTTCGGCTTTAAGAAGGCGAACTATTATGAATTGAATAATGTCTTGGTGACGTAATGTAGTTTGTTAATTAATAAGTTGTCACAGTCCCGATGATGGAAATCGATTGTGGGTCAAGTTAACGAAAATGGAACCTGTCACTTTACGAGGTGCCTGTTAATACGAGGTTTTTTGTCGGTCCCGAACTGCCCCGTGCGTGCTTCAATGCATTTAAATATGGATTATACGAGCACGGTAGTAGCGAGAACACGGTTACAACGAGGTAATGTTGTCGGCCCGTTACGAGCAAAACATTGTTTTCAACCCTTTAAAAAATAAAAAAGGAAATACCTTTAACAACCAGAAAATCGTTCTTTATGGCTTGTAAGACAATCAGTAGAGGTGCTAACTGGACGCTATCGCTAGCAATACTATAATCCGAAACTCGAGTCACGATGCAGCGAGCAGGTTGTTAATTCCAAACTCCGGACAATTGTGGGATTAGGAGGCTTGCATGGTTTACAAAACGGGGCAGATTCCATACTAAGTAGGCATTCATCAATTCATGTGAAATCTTCAGAAAAGATACTGATCCATTGAGTTTTACAAGTGCTTGATGTGCATTTTCAGCAGAAAAACCCCCCACCGCAACTGAAAAGCTAAAACATTTGCGCGATCAATATTTAATGCAACAGCAAGATTTCCCTGGTATCCCGCGTTAGCAATGAACCATCTAGCATACACTGGTGGTTACCAATGAAAATCAAGATTCTATTTATTGACTGCTGCGACCGAAGTTTTGCACCGAAACTTCGCTAAACAAGAACAGCAAGTTAAAATCTCAGACAGTTTTTCAATCATGTAAAATGTCAATTGATTTTATAAAATGACTTTCATACTAAACTAACTCAGTTAAAACAGTTTTATTAGCCCAATTTTGTGCTCATTTGTGCGGTACATGCACACACTATGCACAGAGTTATCCACTGTATTGCAGCAGACAATTACGTGTCATGTACACAGACACGGCGATCGTGCTTTTTTAACGGGCGTTTTTAAATCGGTAATATCGTCAAGAAATGAACGAAAAACACTCAAAACAACTGCTGCTGGATCTAAGTTAGAGGACAAGCTTTCATTTGATGTGTCGTTTGTGTGTTTTAAGACTGTAATTCCTGAGATCGAACGATAACAAATTTCACTGGTTAATGCTATGAGACTTTTTCGACTAGAAAAATAATAATACGAAAAAAAAAAAAAAAAAATCTTGACAAAAACAAAGGTGGTTTCGGCGCATAGCCGAAACCCCCAATAATATCAAAGTCTTATATAGCGCACGTATCTACCAAACAAGGTACTCAAGGCGCTTAGTATATACTCTGAACAGAAAGATGGGTTATTGAAGTTATGAATTATGAGACCCAATTATGTAGCACCTTATAATGTTTTTTACAAGGTGCTATGGCGCATTCAGCAGCCGCAACCAGGAACACCGGGGCGAACCCCTTCTCTTTTCGATAAGTGCACTGGGTTCTTTTACATGCGTTACACAACACATGGGACCAACGGCTTTACGTCCCATCCGAAGGACGAAGCAATCGTTAAGTGTCTTGCTTAAGGACACAAGTGTCACGGCTGGGGATTCGAACCCACACTCTGCTGATCAGAAACACCAGAGTTTGAATTCGGTGCTCTTAACCGCTAAGCCACGACACTTCCGAACTTGGCCAGGATGCAAAATTGGCACGGCGCGATAGTCCCGACCATGACACGCTACTGCCCCGCTGGGCAGGAGACTTCCTTTTGGTACATCCCTGGCTATACTCCCGCACCACCATGCGGGGCTTTCACAACCCCTGCTTGACCCCAACATGTGTGCATTTGTCGCAACCTTCGCCTGATCCCGGACCTGGCATGCGTAACACTTCACAATCCTGGCTGGCACCAACATGCAGGGTATGCCTTATTTGTCACAACACTTCCACAATCCCAACCTCGACATGTGGGGCATCGAAAAAATTGTACTTAACTGCACAAATGAGAGCGCAAATCATTTTAAGATTATATCATTTATCCCTCCTACTGTCTTACCATTGAATATGTGATTTTATATCTTAGATTACATATGCAAGCCTTCAATATGGTATATTGTAGTGCACTTTTAGTTCTCTGCACAGTACTGCCACAGTACACAACCCAAACAGTTGAATGGTTGAAATGGTTGGTCAACTCATGTACAAATGTTCCCAAGAGTAGGAGGTTTGATATCATTTTCTGCGCATACTACCTAAATTACCGTTTGTTTGATAATATCAGCGTTGCAAAGAACATACATTTGCCGAGGTTGGAAAATGTTTGCTATAACAAAACAGAGTACTTACCAGCCATCATGTCATGTGACATGTAAATAATTGCGTATGCATGTAGTTTCAATGGAACAGTACATGTAGGTTATTTTTCTCATAGACCTGTTAAAAAAGAAAAAATTGTAGAACAAATTAATTTACTAAATAATGAAGTCACAGTAAACTATACATTTTGACTGTCAATCTTTATCTTTAAAGTAAGCTTTTTCTGTTCTTAGCAAAAGTCCATCACATGTTAAAGGCATCGTACACGTTTGGTAATTACTCAAAATATATATTAGCATGAAAACTGACTTGGTAACAAGTAACAGAGAGCTGTTGGTAGTATAAAACATTGTGAGAAACGACTCCCTCTGAAGTAACGTAGTTTTTGAGAAAGAGGTAATTTCTCACTAAAATAATAAAAGACTTCTAGCTAGAAGCCTTTTATTCCTATCTGAAAGCACACAAATTTGTACAACAAGGGTGTTTTTTCTTTCATCATTTTCTTACAACTTCGATGACCAATTGAGCCCAAATTTTCACAGGCTTGTTATATTATGCATATGTTGGGATACACCAAGTGAGAACACTGGTCTTTGACAATTACCAACGTGTACGATGCCTTCAAAGCCCATTAAAATGAGAATTTCCCATTTCGTTGTCACAAAGTAGACCAGGGCCCAATTTTTATAGAGTTGTTTAAGCAGAAAATATTGCTTAACAGTTTTCTGTTAGGCAGAAATGAGCAGAATACCAGTCACAAACTGTACATGTGTCTTGGTACTTTGGCTGGTAACCCTTCTTGTAAGCATACTTTTGTTGTGCTTAGCTACTTTTTGTGCTCTGTATAAGCAGCTCTAAGAAATTGGGTCCAGCACTTGCATGTTCCAGTACACGTAACCGAGAAAATGGCCCCAGTAACTGGGAAGCTTTTACTCTTTTTTTGAAAATTTGACTTGAACAATCGTACTAGCGCTTGCGCCCCAGGCAATTGTTTAGACTTGAAGTTGGAGATTTTCTGCATATCATTGTTTAAAAAAATTACCCATTTGACGATAAAGACATGACAAAATAACAGACTTCTCAATAATGTCAAAGATGAAATACCAAGAATTTATGGCACTCACAATCTTTTACTGTGCTCAAAGTTTTTTTTACCAAAAGTCAACAACGGTACTTACATGTATACATAGTACAGTTTATTTGTAAAGAAAATGGTGCGTGTGTTGTTCCCCCTCCGATGCATGTGGATACATGAACAACTGTTTTTTATCCATTGTCTAAAAGATAACATAGTCGGATATTTACTTTTTAGGATATGCATTTTTGAAAATGTGGGGTTGATCATCGTTTGTGTGATTTCTTCTATTCTCAAAAAACTTTTTGCAAGGAACTAATTACATTTAAGGTTTGTAGGAATTGAAAGCTCCTAATTTGTAAATTTAGGTCTTCGTGAAATCGTTGTTTGACGTTATATAGCAATATCTCATTTGAGTAAATATGCATGAAAGAGGCCAAAAGTGGTAGTCGGATACGGAAATCTTACTATTTGTCATCCCCAGTACGACTGTTCAAGTCAAAATTTCAAAAAAGGAATATGGCGCCCCAGCTACTGGGCATGGGTCTAGGCTAATAGTAGCCCTATGTGCCAACCACTTCCTCCTTGACCCTAGCACCATTGCAATCCTATCTCTTCGCACACTGTAATACGTGTCATTCTTGATCATGAAACTTATGCACATAAAATGCATTAATTGTTGTAGTCCCTGGCCCAGGGGACCTGGGAATAGTGGGGACTTGGCTGGGGATGCAAAATTGACCCGGCGTGATTACCCCAGCATGATAGTCCCAGCCATGACACGCTACTGCCCGGCCGGGCAGGAGACTTGCTTTTTGCAGGCAGGGCACCCTTCTAAAAACTTGATAGGTGCCCTGCCTCAACCCAGTGGGGCACCCTAGGATACTGCCGAGAGTGGGATCACCAAATTGAGTTTTGCTTTGGGAATATACAACGACAAGCTGGGGCGCTAGTATGACTGATGATGTCAAAATTTTGAAAAAGGAGTACAGCGCCCCAATTACTGGGTCTAGCATGATCCCAGCTTTGGCATGTGGGGCATTTCACAATCCTGGCTGGCCCCAACATGCAGGGTAGGCTCCGAGTAGGATATGCATGGTAGGCTGTATTTGTCACAACACTTCCATTTAAATCGATCCGGCCCCGGCATAGTGGGGCATGGAAACAAATTGTACAACCTCAGCAAAATCCCTACTATCGTGCCGGTAGGGCAGTTCAACAAAATTGTACAACCTCGTCTCCACTATTGTCCCGACTAGCTCAGGCAGTTCAATCTCCCTTCTAGAATTACTTCTTCCAAAGTCCCGGGTCCCCCAGGCCGGGAGTACAATTGTTTTGATCTGTACATTACCGATACTGTAATTTGTAGATTGCCCTACAGGTAGTATTTGGTGAGAAAACATCACAAGTTAGGGGGGGAATCAAATGCTCTTTTAGAGTGAATATTTGTGTTTACATCTAAGTTAACTTGCTCTTTGACATGTTTGAGAAGTCGTTCAACGGTCTCATACATAGGTTCACAAAATTGCCTTTTAACGTACCGGTCTCGAGCATCAATCCCAACATTTGGGTTCAATAACCATGTTTTGTCATGTTCCGTTTTCACTCTGCAAGGAAGGGATCAACTGCTACAATTTAAAATGGGGACCTGACTGATTCAGGCCATGCATAAAGAAATGGGCCATGTTAACATTTTTCAGTTTTATTCAAATTCAAGACAGAATTCACAGTTGCTTTTCTCACAAAATTCTTACAAATTGATTCTTCAACTAACCTTTTTCCCTGCGGTAGAAAAGTGGACGCTATATATGCCTGCAGATACTGAGAAATTCCAAAACCAAAACGGTAAACATCAGGACGTGGCAGCCATGATGTTGTCTTGCTTGACAGGTTGGCAATGACAGCACTCGAAAAATCAAATGCACGCCAAAACATTGCAATACAGAACACCGCCGCCAAAGAAAATGACCGTAAAGGAACACCTTCACAGCCAATGGGGAACATTCTTTGTAAAAAATACTCCTTTGTCAACCGAACAAAAGTCAAGATAACTCATGACATTGAGTCATAGTTTTGTTCCTGTCCTTCAGACACAAGCTAAGCTCATTCTTGTTTCTTCTCGGCTAGACGTGTGTGCAAGACAATGAAGTGACCAGGCTCTTTTCGCTGCTTACACATGAAACACCATAAAGACGTCTGGGATAAGACTATGGGAAGCAGAGATTACACATTTGCATACATGAATGTTAATTAGAATAACTTTGAAGGCTTTGCGATGATTGGTTGAAAAGACTTTGGGGGAAATATAACTTTAATCTGTTCAGGGGCTAGGTACGGTCAGGAGGGAAGGGGGACGATGTGTCCCCACCATATTTTTGCCTGTATCCTTTCTAAGGCTGCATCGTATCACCATCAAATTCTCAGACTTTTGCCAATTTTGATATAAGGTTGCAATGTGAAAAAAAGTGGGGGGGAGGGCGAGGGGTTAGCTGTTACCATGGCAACCATGTGTTTGACCTCGGGCCGGGTCAGAAGATTTTAAATGATTTGTTGGTCTTTCCCAACAAAATCCCCCCCACAGTAGTGTGGGTAGGGTCTACGAACGATACATGTGCTTACCTGTAGAGCAACTACACTTGCATATTTCCCAAGCTGGCAGGCGCGAACGCTAAGATTTTACACACAATAGCGCCCCCTGTTGACTCCCCCATGATGCCCCGCGGCATAGGCGCCACGTTAGCTTCCTCTTTTCTCGTGCACGCAACTAATTACACAACACGAGATCGAGTATAGTGGGGAAGGAGGGGGGATGCTCTACAGGTAAGTATCGTTCATAGACCCTACCCAACACTACTGTGGGGGGAGTCTACATCACTCTACTTACCTGTAGAGCAACTACACTTGCATAGAATAGCACCGTAAGAAGGCGGTGGGTATGCGAGATGCTACTGCGTGAATGAACAGGGCGTGACCTACCTAGAGGGTAGGCCCGTGTGAGTAATGTTCGGAGAGGAGCGAGACTCACCGTGCCACGCGCAAGGGTATATTATAATGGATAATAAAACTAATCGACCGTGGTTGGCACGGTCCTCGAGGGAGGGTGCAGCCCTCGAGGTGAAAATGACATAGGAATATTTGTGAGGGCAAATATTTACCTTTAGAGGATGGGATTCCCGGAGGGCCCTTGACGGTATCCAATGGACTGGAAGGAGTCATCCTTCAACTCAGGGTAAGGCGGATATCATCGTCATGGGAATGATGCCAGGCTGTACCTGAGAAATTGAGTCACAGGGTTGTCAATCAGAGAATAAAAAAGGGCAATACAACATGTGTAGGTACACATATATACAATATATATATATATGATTTTGGGTTGAACAAAGAAAAATTGACTAGAGTGGGATTTGAACCAACGACCTCCGGTTTAACGTGCCGGCGCTCTACCAACTGAGCTATCTAGCCCTATGTTGGCGGTCTCCCTATTTTGTCAATATCTTTGTTCGGGGGGTGCCAGTCAGAAAGCCATTCAACCGCAAACTGCCGTGTAGCCAGGGATCACACCCATACGATACAACCTGGGAAGCGGCAGCCGGGGATCACCTTAAGGGGATGCGACTTTTTTTTATATATCATATATCAATATATAATACATATGTAATATATAGAAAAATATAATCTGATAAGAAAGGAATGAAAAGCGAACGCACCTGGACCTCTGGTGGGTTGCCGTCAGAGTGACTAGTGCCGGGATGACGCTGCGCCGCCTTCAAGACAGCTCTGCCAGCGGCACCATCGGATTGGATGACATCCTTCAGATAGCACTCTGTGAAGGTATTAGCGGACTTCCAATCAGCCGCCTTGATGATGTCTGCCATGGGTATGCCCCGAAAAAAGGCCCACGAGGACGTGGCCGCCCTGACTTTGTGGGCACAGACTGGGACAGCAGTCTCTCCCGGCCATTCGGGAAGGGCCAAGCGGATGGCCGTTACGATCCATCGGGAAACAGAATCCCGGGACGCTGGACCATGTGGTGGGACTGTGGAGACAATCAATTGCTTGCAGTCACCCCGCAGTGACATTGTCCGGCTGATTGTCCGGGACAAAAATGTCCGGGGGGAGAGGACTCGGACTGATTTTTGGAGAGAAAACCAGTCTAGGGACCAGCCGGACCCCAGCGGGTTCCCAACGAATATGGCCCGACTCCAGTGATAGGGAATGGAGTTCGCCACGGCGCCTGGAGGTGGCGACCGCCAAAAGAAAGGCTAACTTCAGCGTCAGATGAAGGAGTGACGCGTCAGCCATGGGTTCGAACGGAGCCTGTGAAAGGGCCGTTAACACTTGGAAAAGGTCCCACGAAGGGACAAGTTACCGAGACGGGGGGCGGTCTACAAACATGCCCCCGACGAGATGACCCAAGGCCTGATTGTTAGAGACTGAAGAGCCATCAGAAAAACCATGGTGAATGGCTCCGATGGCCGAACGGTAATTCTTTACGGTGGCTGTTGACAGGCCACTTTCGAACAGATAAAGAAGAAAGTCGCCTATTGTCCCCACAGAGGAATGGGCTGGACGGTGAGTACGCCGCCTGCACCATCGATAGAAATGTCGTAATCGGCTGTTGTATACCGCTTGAGTCGATGCTCTACGGCTGTGAGTGGCGACAATTGCAGCCCGCTTAGAAAGGCCCGCCGAGCGGAATGACTGTTTGACAGCATCCAACACGTCAGGTGTAGGTCCCTCGGTGCCGGATGAAGAAAACCAGATTGAGGTTGAAACAGAATGTCTGGTCGCTGCAGTAGAATCACGGGGCAGTGCACCAGAAGTCCGATCAGTCTGACAAACCATGGCTGGCGGGGCCAGAACGGGGCCACAAGGAGGATCATGCAATTCTCTCGCTCGATCTTGGACAGAACCCGAGCGAGGAGGGACAGGGGTGGAAAGGCCTATGCGAACAACCCGTCCCATGGGATCGCCAGAGCATCCGTCTGCCAAGCGTTTGGGTAGTTCACCCTTGAGCAATAGATCGGCAGACGGTTGTTGAGAACCGTTGCAAAGAGGTCGACGTGCAGTCGGTCGATCAGGGAGAATATTGACTGCACCACCGATGGAAGTAGGGACCACTCCGTCGGGATGACACGACTCCGGGAAAGGGCGTCAGCCATGCCGTTCTCTTCGCCCGGGAGATACACTGCCGACAGGGCAATTCTGTGCAGGATACACCAGTGAAGGAGTTCCCAGGTCTGTGCGCATAGGCGCGCCGACCGATTGCCCCCCTGGTGGTTGATGTAAGCCACCACTGTCCAGTTGTCGCAGCGGATGCGAACCGCCTGACCGGAGGCTGAGAAAAGGAAGTGTTTGAGGGCCTTGGACACCGCTAGGAGCTCGAGGACATTGATGTGGAAAGAGTGCTGGGTGGCGTCCCAAAGCCCCGCTACCTGGGGGGGACACAGGGTGGCTCCCCAGCCGGTCAGTGAGGCGTCGGTCGTGATTGTGACCGCCGGCTGTGGCTGACAGAATGCACTGCCCTTCATGATGTTGACAGGGTCTATCCACCAGTGCAGATGGGGGACAAGCCATGTTGCTCTCGGGACCATATGGTCGATAGTGTCCCGGCTGGGCCGGAATAGGGACAAGAGATGGAGTTGGATAGGGTGCATGCGCAATCTGCAAAAATCCACTAGGTCTACTAGACTTGCCATAAGGCCCAGCAAGTGGAGCCAAGCGCGGGCTGGGGCCCTTTGGGACAGACAGAAAAAGCGTGACACACTGCCGGAGGGCCGTCACGCGATCGTCGATCGGGCGAGCCAAGCGGGCACACAGGTCGAGTTTTGCACCCAGAGAAGTCGGGTGCTGCGTGGGGATTGGATGGGACTTGACTGGGTTGATGATAAAACTCAAGTCCGAGGCAGGGTCCCATGTCTGGCAAATGGCGTCGGCCGCTGCTTCTCGTGATCGGCCGAGGACAATCCAGTTGTCGAGGTACATGAAAATTACGAGGCTGCGCCTTCGTAATGCTGCCCTGATCACCCTGGCCACACGAGTAAAGACGCGTGGGGAGGTGGAGAGGCCGAATGGGAGCATCGTGAATTCGTACATAATGTTTTTGTACATGAACCGGAGAAACCTGTTATGATCCGGGTGGATCGATACGTGCAGATATGCGTCTTTGAGGTCGAGATTTGCGCCCAGGTCTGGGGCCGACAGACTCGAGGACGGTCCTCAAGGTTTCCATCCGGAAATGACGTGGTTTGATAAACCTGTTGAGGGGCTCCAGATTGAGGATCGGGCGCCAAGCACCGGGTTCTTTTTTGGGCACGAGGAAAACAATGATGTGAAAACGAGACGTGTGGCTCCGAGTGGGGTCACGCGAATCGCACGTTTGGAAAGAAGGGACATTATTTCCTCTTAGAGTGCTTGGTGCTTCGCCGGTGCAGAGTGAGTCTGCGTCCGGAGGGTGATCGTGTTTGATGGGTGGGTACTCGTAAATTCTAGCGCGTAACTGCGACTGATGATCTCTAGTACCCACCAGTCGGACGTAATCTGAGCCCAGGACCCCATGTAGAGACGGAGGCGGCCACCCACGGGTCCGTCGTTGGGGGGGCCGCCTTAAGAGAGGGGCGTCACTTGCGCCAGCCCCCAGAGTAAGGGGGCTGGTGCACAGGCGCCATGGGTGTCTGGTTGGAACTGGCAGGCGGTGCTGGGCTGGCGCTGGGTGTTGTGAGAAGCGGCTCTGCCACCGCCCCGATTACGGGGACCGAAAAGTTGTTTTGGCCTTGGCTTTGGGGGCCGACTTGGTGCCCTGAGCAGATAGTTTCTTGAGGTTTATCTTATCTGTAGCCTCGATGCGTTTGGCCTCCGCTTCCATGGAGTCCTGGAACTTCCCGGCAAAGAGGTCACTGCGGAAGAGAGGGAGAGCATCAAAATGCATGCGCGCCCCCTCCGAGGGGAGGAAGAGCGCGTCCAAAACAACGGCTCGAGGGGTAGCAGTGGCCAAAGTCGACACGCGGGCAAACTGTTCCAGGACCGTGCGGAGACCAAGGTCTAGACAGTAAAAAGCCACTGTTAACAAGTCCGTCGGGATGGAAGGCCGACTTGGCAGATGAAACGCCACAGTCGGCTGCCAATTTGTCCTTTGCGGAGTCCGGAAGGGCAGGCAGGGAGAAAAAGGACTCAAAGTCTGCCAGCAGGAAACGATAGTATGGCAAGTCCTGTTTCCTGTATGGTTTCCAGGATGTCTCACCGGCTATAGCATTGATCCAGTCGGTACACATTCGGTCCAGCGGGAGCATTGGAAAAACTGGAGCGGATTGTGGTCCGGCCATAGCCGTCGGGCGCTTAAGGGGCTGGGCCGTTTGGTTGCGGCAGTTGAAGGACATGGATCATGTCCCGTTGGACGAGACGCAGCTCGGTTTCAGAAATAGAAAGCCACTGCAGTTGGGCCACCTCGTCCCCATCCCCGGCCAAGTCTCCCGAGGTCGACTGGCGGGATGAGGCTCGGGCTGAGTCATCCTGTGGGGCCGAGACGGGCGGGGGCCCGCGGCCGACTGCGCATCCAGGTTCGAGGCAAAAGCCATTGAAGGATGAATGTTCAATCCAGGCGGGGATGGCAGGGCACGGCTGACCGTATGCGGTAGTCCGTGGCTGCCCGGTACCTCCCAAGGCCGACTCTGAGGAGGGTCTGGCGGTGGGGGCTGAGGCGGCATGAGGCTGGCCGATGCCATGGCTGACAGCGAGGCATTTTTAGATTGAAAGGCCTGCATAAAATCAACCACCGAAACGGAACCGTGGTGCCGTTTTGAACGCCCCGAGGAAGAGGCTGATGTAGATGAGGATCGAGTCCGGCGTTTCCCTTTGGTTTTCTTCTTTTTCTTTGGGCGCAAATGGGATAGACCCAAAGAAAAATCGGACGTTAACTGAGGCATGGGCACTCCCGAGCACGGGTCAAACTCCAAAGTGGAGGTGAGGGCCCGTTGTACCCCTAGCAGGCCGTCCCGCGGTCCCGTGGCCACAGCCACAGAGCCGGGAGAGCGTGGGGGAACGGTGCTCATTGGGCTGTGACTACTGGCCAGTGAGCCCGTGGTCGGGGAAGCGGGTATGAAGGCCCGTTTCGCTTGACCGCCCTTATTGCCTGGGCCTGCTCCGGCAGAGGAGGATGTTTTAGATTTAACCTTGCCAGAGCGGACCGTACGTTGGCTTGTCCCGGGAGGTTTGACCGGGGATGGGACTGGATAGCGTCCAAGGCTGGGTCAACGGGACTGCCAGCGCCCGGGGCCTCCATCCGCCCCAAGTGCTGGGTGGGGGCCCGTACAGCCGGCGACAGGATA
Source organism: Plazaster borealis (assembly GCA_021014325.1). Lineage (NCBI taxonomy): Eukaryota > Metazoa > Echinodermata > Asteroidea > Forcipulatida > Labidiasteridae > Plazaster > Plazaster borealis. Next base: position 8,658,440 of record CM037455.1, read on the forward strand.
TTGTCACCGGTACGGGCCCCCGAGGAGGCGGCTCGTCCCGGGGAGAAGAATTTCTCTCCGTTATGGATGGTCTCGCTCCCTGCCAAACGTTTCTTACTCATAACTAGTATATAGAAGAATCAATAATGAAGAAAAAACAACAAATAACTACAAAATACTCTCTTACTTTAGCGTTAAAGCGTCTTTGACGGAGCTAGCTCATAGAAATGTCTTGTGACTGTGGGCGCTAAGCGCTAACATGGCGCCTATGCCGCGGGGCATCATGGGGGAGTCAACAGGGGGTGCTATTGTGTGTAAAATCTTAGCGTTCGCGCCTGCCGGCTTGGGAAATATGCAAGTGTAGTTGCTCTACAGGTAAGTAGAGTGACGTAGACTTCCCATTTTCACTTAGATTTTTATAGTGATGTGTCACGTGATGGTGTTAAGTATTCTGTGGAAATTCATCTGTGATTGCATGTTTTCAGCCTGTATTTAGGGGTTCAAGGTTTTTGTCAATGAAATATTGTTTAACATGCTAATTTCCAACTTTTCAGGCCAAATATAACATTTTAAAATCGTCATTCAGTCCTCATCATTGCACCCCTGGCTTCCATGTTTGGTGGGAATATCAATTTTAAGTGGAAAACTAAAAAACTTCAGCTTTCCTCCTATTAGCATGCCCCCATCTGTGACCCCAGTAATAAAAGTTAATGTCACATTATTGATTATGTCAAAATAAACAAGTATGCTAAGTGTTATAGCATGATGACAAAAAATACAGAATTATGGGGAAAATACAGTTAAATCCAAAAATGGGCAATTAAATTTTTTTTTAAAAGCCCTTTAATTTTTGAATTTGTGTACGTCATCTTGTAGACCTTGGTAAAATGAACATTTGTAGCTAGTTTGATAAAAAGTTCTTGAGAAATTAGGTTTTTTATTGTGAATATTTTTCTGAACACTCAATCAAAGATGTAGCCTAAGAAAAATAAATTAATATTGTTAGATGTTGACCTTTAATAAATGTTGAATTTCTTTCATCTTGACAAAAATGAGGGAGTTATAATCAGAAGTTAACAGGTAAATGTATGTGAAACAAAAGAATTTGAACAAATCATATAAAGCTTACAACAACCCATTATTAATTTTGTTCTCAATCTTACCGGTCTTTTAAAGAATGTTAATGAGTTGTTTTGCTTTTTCCCCAGTTGTTGTGTTCTTTTAAGCGAAAGAATTAGTGAAAACTATTATTTTATACAAGAAACAAAGACCCCTTCCATAGGCTGCCATCACTGACAGAGGTCAAAAAATGCATCAACACAGCTCTCAGCCAATGATAGGTCTTCATTTTTTCTTGTGAGTTCATTGTTTGAGATTTCGGTGTCATTATGCAAGGAATCTACTCTATAGTGTAGGCCTAATGTCCCTTTAAAACCTATTAAGACAAAAAATCTCTCAGAAACACCAAATATTGTTACCGTTTTTGTATTTAATGATACATTTAATGTGCTGCTGCATGAAAAACCTGCAGTCTTTTTAAGATGTACAAAAATGTTGTCTACAATTCATTTTATCTAGATGAAATGCACTGGGGTTCGCTCACATGTGATTGATGCAAGACTGGTTTTCCATCTAGTTTTTCCCCAATGGCTTTTACACTGTTGCGTAATAGTCTGTGACCTGTGTAGACAATTATATGGAGGTGTAGGATCGAATTGCACAAACTGTTTCAGTAAAAGACATTGTCACAGAAAACCTGGGTCCAATTTCTCATGGCTGCTGAAGCACAAAAAGTAGTTAAGCAAAACAAAAGCATGCTTACAAGAATAAAGCAACCAAAAGTATTTGGCCGGTAACCTTTCTTGTAGGCATATTCCTGTTGTGCTTTGGGTTATGGGTTCATCTACATAAGAGCTGCATCAGCAAAAAACATTGCTTAACAGTTTTCTGCTAAGCAAAATGAGCAGGATGGCACATAGGGGCTAGCCTATAAGATATCCTGGCTGGTAACTTTATTCTGGTAAGCATAATTTTGTTTAAATAATTTCAGCTACATCTTCTGCTTTAGCAGTTCGTGTACAAGTGGGTTCTGGGTGATGACAAGTTTATCCAATATACAAAGTTGTCTACATATACATGTTTAATTATTCTAATAATAATAAAATACCTCATCACATCGAGTTTGATCCTTTTTCTTTGTATAGACATTTTATTATATTTAGTTGTCCTCTCTTGTCACCCCAAAAACCAACAACAACAACAACACCAACAACAACAACTTTGGAATGCTTAACACAAATACTTCCAAGTCATACTACCAGTAATTATTTATCATAAAACATTGCTCCATTATCGTATCTACTGGTACAAATCGTGCAAGACTAACAAAGTTCTAACAATTGGCCTTGCAAGGAATTCTAATTTTTAGCTTCTATTGTATTAATTTCGTTTTCAAGCTCACATAATTTTGTTCTTCTCATTCAGTTTGTTTGTTTTAATCAATCAAGACTACATTTTCACCATTCTTCAGTTGAATTTCTACTACCTATTTACAACTGATGACATTGAATGGTTGACCATGCCTCTTGCTGCTGGCTTTTACGAAATTTAATGATCTTTGCGACGTAATAAATTTAAATAATCTTTTTTGACCTGTAAATGCCAAACTTTTAAATTTGAATATTATTTGTCTTTTAACCACCCAATTAAATTAGTATTTTTAAATGTTGAATGCTGATGCGACACAGAGCATTCATTTTAAAACATAACTGAGTGAGCCATCGGGTGTTGTTTGAGTTTTTGTTGAAATTGACTGCAGGATAAGCCAACATCTCCTATAGAAACTTTATAACAGCAGTGGGAGACTTGTTCTCGATAATGTGCGCATGTTAAAAAATGGAAATTTACCTGCCAAGTCTGCTGCCACATAGTGTTCCAAAGCATCCCATTGAATCTTGTCGTCTTATGCCGCTTTTGATCATTTTATGAGCAGTTTTGCAGGCCCGCTACTTTGTTGTTGTATGGGCAAGGAAGTTTTTCCTTAGTATAAGGGCACCTCTATCAGGAAAATTTCACTTTGTACATTTTCAAAGGGCCTCAAGTCAATTGTCCCCGTTGCCTCTGTGAAGGCTCAGGCCCAGTTGTGTAACCTGGTTATTGACCAACTCGACTATTTGTCATTAATCGAATCTGGTGCCAGTTTTGAGATTTTTTCAACAGCTTCAGAAGCAGTGGTGACTGATGAGCTCGCTGCCACACTTTGCTCTTTCAATTCCTCTGGACCCTGTTAAAGAAAAAAGAAAGTTTCCTGTCTTGAGTGCAGCAGGCTCAATATTCTATCAATTTTAACATAAATAGTGCATTGTTTAATTGTGACCTTAGCCGATTCAGTCGGCCCAATTTTGTGACTGTGTATTAGCAGATTAAAGCACACGGCCAACAGGTAATTTTCAAAGACTCTCCAATCCACTTTGTGTGACCCAACATGAAATGATAACCCAAGTTAAGCTCAATTGGTCATCTGAGTCATAAGAAAAGAGTGAAAAACCCAATCATTGTTTTCAAAAATCGGATTTCGGACTTGTGATATCAAAACTAAGTGTTTTACTCATTTCTCAATAACTATAGCAATTCAGGCAAATGTTTTTCAATGGAGGTTATCGGACATGCATCTTTATACCATTACATTTAAATCCGTGAACAGTTACATTTTCAATCTACATGTATATGTAAATAAACTTTAAATCTGCCCTATTTATAAACTATTTTGATGGCTACACCAACTGACGATTAAAATTACCTTTGTGAAAGTTCAAATTGTAACTCAAATAAAGTCAGCCTTCAACTTGTATATGCCATGAATGCACTTAATATATATAGAATTTGTATTTACAATTTCTAAACAAAGTAATGATTAACAGCTTAGGAGATCAGGGAATCGAGGTTACCCTTGTGGTTTCTTTCCCTGCCTTTCACCTCTGTGGACCCTGGTTTGAATCCTGCCTCAGACCATCACTCTGCATGTGATTTGGGTTTTTAATCCCCACCAGTATTGTTTATGTTTTTCCATTTTTATGTTTCCCTCCTACATCTTAAACTGAACATGTCTTCATCATCCCCTACCCGTTATTTGCGTTTGTGCTGATGGATGTGTGATGAAATTATAGCGCGGCACTAGGGAATTATTAGTCTTGGTTTTAGGCTCTCGTTGTTTATGTTCTAGAAAGCTCTACTCCTGTTGTTTAAACCGCTATCACCATCACCGTGTGGATCGTGTGAAGATATTAATAACAGGAAGGTCTTGAACCAAGACTAGAGTGTTATTAGCCATATTGTTATTGTTTATTTTTTATTTATTTTTTTATTTTTTTATTTATTTATTTTTTTTCTTCTCTTGCATTGAAGCTATACAGCTTCATTTATTCAACAACAACATAAACCAAACAATTACACATCAGTCCAACAATATAGCTATTAAATAGCAATCAAGGAGAACAAAGTAGATAAAATAAAAACAGATGTAATGATATACAATTTAGCGTGACATAATCACGTGAAACGAAGACCCAAACGATAGATAATAAAATTATAATATGTTGATACAATTGAAGGTGACATAAATGACAAATGGGGACAACACTTGAATTACTTGAAGGAGAAGGAAGCTCTTTAAAACCCAAAACTTAACTCACCATTATCATTAAAGAAACACAGCGCTTTGTTTGCTGTGTAGCACGCCTTAAAGGTTTCATGGCACATTCTTTTGTGTTCAAACAAAAGAAAGGCCCTCAAATTCCGTTTGTAACATTGAATAATGTCAACATCAGTAGGACATGTGTGACTGTCAAATATTAATTTACATCTGATATTCCATATTTGTCGTAGCATTTTGACAACAACCACACTTTGCACTATTTGTTACCCATGTATTTTCTTAGAAGACATTCGACAAAAATCCAAGCATTTATTGTACACGAGCAGTAAATAAAAAGATGCTGATGGGACTCGTTCTCAGTTTTACAAAGAGGACATAAAATGTCAGGAACATTTTGTATCTTGAGGAGAACATCTCTGGTAGGAAGCACTCTATGTTTCACTTTGTACCAAAACTGTTTATCTTCTGAATCCAACAATTTATTTTTAAACCCTCTCTCCCAAATTGTGGTCCACTCAATGTGAGGGGCATAGTGAAACACTTCTTGCCATTTCTTTTGACCTTTTGGGACAATGAATATATTTAAAAGGAGATTAGCATAAGTACTTTTAGCAGTGGTTTTAGAAATGTGCACTCTTTCACCCTTGTTATTTTCAAAAACCATCCAATTACAGATGTGGTTCGCGGGACCCTCTCTCGTGTCACAAACCAGTTCATGATCAATTTGGTTGTTTATTCTACCCATAATTCTTCCCGCGTTAATGTTCAAAATCGCACATTTATCAGCGACTTCTTGGAAGGTCATTAATTTGTTTTTACGAACCACATCTTTAATTTTAGTAATCCCATAACATTTAAGCAATGGGCTTCGCATGACTGAATTATTTTTTATTTTTTATTTGTTACATGTACAGTTCCTTATTAGTGGCAGTCACTTCTTTTACTTTCATGATTCAACTGCCTCAATTGTATTTTATTACTTCTTGAATATACCTTTTTTTTCAAAAGAGTATTTTCAGCAATATGAAAGTTGAAGCAAATATCTGCTCCTGCTGTTTTTCACTGTTATCCTCAACAACTTATTTCATTTCACCTCATTTCATTTCATTTTATTTATTAATTCTGGTTGTAAAGGACTCTCAAACAAGAAAACCTTTAAAATCACTAATACTAGCCAAGAACCCCATGGAGAGAAGACGAGGAAGGAAGTTTCAGTTTTTAGGAAAACCCCCAGAGAACTATTCAAGGGAAAACCCACACAACGACTTATTTTAATTATCAATACCTCTTTATATCTCTTCCTCAGAATCTTGACTTCCTGACGGAGAAGTTGAAGCTCCTTTTGCGAGTCTACTGTAGCCCTACTCTGCATGTCCTGTGCTACTGTCGAAATCATCGTGCTCTGGGCTGGCCGGATATCATTTCTCATTTTTATCTGGGAAAACAAAATATCACAACTTCAATTTCAACTTCAATTCATTTTCTACAGCATCAAAAGTCAAATGCAATTTAATGGGAGAATAACAAACAGAGAATTAATAATGTAGCTAAAGTAAAATAAGTATGGAAAATGGCAATACTGTGGACAAGTGGCCAATAAAGAAGTACAGGGTATAATTTCATGGCTCTGCTTACCGCAGACTATAATAGTAAATAATAATAATACGCAGTTCTTATATAGCACTTTATATACTCCCAATGGGTGTCTCAAAGCGCTCAGTATTTTTCCTACAAGGTAAGTGGAGTTACATGTTGAAGTATGAGACCTATTCCTTTGCATAGCACCATGTAATGGTTTACAAGGTGCTGTGGCGCAATATGCAGCCAATCAAACCAGGAACACCGGGGCAAACCCCTTCTCTTTACGATAAGTGCACTGGGTTCTTTTACATGCATTACACAACATACGGGACCTACGGCTTAACATCCCATCCGAAAGGACGAAGCATGTGGTTAAGTGTTTTGCTTAAGGACACAGGTGTCACGACTGGGATTTGAACCCACACTCTGCTGATCAGAAACACCAGAGCTTGAGTTCGGTGTTCTTATCCGCTCGGCCACGACACGCCACGACTATGCGCCCTGACTTTCAAGTAGCTGATTCTCACATGAATTTCCCAAGGTTATCTACTCAAGTGTGAAAAAGCCAACCAAATTTTCTCATGGATTCCCAAGGTAATTTCACCTAGTGTGAAGTGCCCTTTTCCAGGCATACCTTTGGTCCAAACACCACACACAGTGTGAGCGTAGTTGCCAGCCAGATAAGGGTTGCGATTAATGCAAAGTGGATGTTTGGATCTTCCAGGATGAATGAGACAGGGGCACCGATGAAAGATAAAATAAGAATGTTGTAAACGCAAATACCTGGAAGAAAAAGAAGATAGAAACAAAGCAATGTTTTAAAACACTTGTGTGTTGATACCCATGTTGACAATAATAAAATAAAAATACTTTCATGCACCATGGATCACATGGCCACACTAAAGTAGCAAGAGTATTATGCCTGCCCTACTGCCAAGCACCAGAGTTGGTCAGGGTAGGAAATCAAGTGTGAAAAAGCCTATGTGGTGGTAGCTGCCAGCAGGAAAGCCACCTTCACTGACATATTGGTTGGAGCAGACTGACCCGAGGGTTCGAAAGGGAGGATTGTATATAGATCAAGCTGTCATCAGAACTTGGCTTGTTTAGATCACTGGAAGAGATGTACTGCAATACTGGAACAGTTAACTTATAACAAATGCAGTTCATAAGTACACTAAATAAATAAAGATGTAAATAAAATAGGTAGAAGTGGTTTTGTTCTAACAAAACAAAGGACTGTATAGAAGGCCTGGAATTTCATCTTAGAGAGAGCAAGGCCATTTTCATTTTGCAAAAGGGCATTTCCATTGGAAAGTATTTAAGGCTGTGGGAAACTTTTGAGGGACACCAAGGCCAAGACCAGGGCCACAAAGAGGCCATGGTCTCTGTGGCCTTCATGTAATTCCAGGCCTGATAAAGGTGTTGACTAAACACAGCAAAAAAACACTATAAAGGACAACTGGATGATCTTACCAATGTATTTGGAATCATTAAGTGCAGGGATGGATACTTTTCTGGTCTCACAGGCCAAGAAAGCTCCAAATACTAGAAGTAGTCCATTGATGGCGTAGAAGCTCCCAATCCAGTAGATCAGCTTGGCTGACTCACACATCGTGTATATTGGTGTGTAAACAATGTCATCATTTTCTTCATCAAACTTCATACAAAGGGGATACAAAAACAGTCAGCGTCAATATGTTTTTAGTGCTCATTTATTATGTTGATATAAAATAAATTATGGCCTTAAAGTTAAAATACATGAATGCTATTGATTAAAAAAACAAATTCAAAGATAACAATCAAAAGTTATTATTGTTAGTATATATTTCTGGTAATGAAACCAAGCTAGGATGCCTCATAAGTGAACTTAATCACAGTATCTCGCCAGCCTGAAGGGTGCTTGCTTATGTGAACCAGAAACAACGGGGTTAACCGTAAAGTGTCATGGCCGAGTGTCTAGTTCACCAGACCAAAGCTCTGTTGTCAGCAGCAGAGTATGGGTTTGAATCCTGGTCATGACACTTGTGTCCTTGAGCAAGGCATATAACCATAATTGCTTCATAAAAAGCTGGGAAGGTTGTGCATTCTGCTCTACCAGCCAGGCTCCTAGTGGATGATACCCATGCCTACATCCTTACAAACTGTAAAGGGGTTAATCCCCAGGAGTAGGTGGCAACGTGCCCCTGGTGACAGTTGATTTGGGTCGATAGCCCAAATCAGTTTAGTGTAGCCCTCCGATCACCTTGAAGTGGCAATCCGGCCTTGTTATGTTAGGCGATATCTCATTTAAAAAAAAATTAAGTTCTGGATTCTTTTACATACACTACAAATCCTAGTACCTATGGCTTAAAGTCCAGCCCATCCAAAGGACAGAGCAATTATGGTAAAGTAACTAGTCTTGGTGCAAGACGTTCTTGTTGAGTTAGTAAAACCATAAAACCATAGGGCCTACATGCACTATTAACAACACTATACACGTCGCGACTATTCCACCGACAGAGGGCGTATTCTGGAAGCCACGAATCTGTCAAGAAGAACGTCTTGGCCAACTCGTTCAATCTGCCCGGAAAATTCCGGGCAGATTCCTCTTAATTTGCATAAACAGTTTATGCATTGCAGAACACGTGACGAGTCTTGTACCCAAACGACTTTGACTCTGACCATTGATGATTATTAATAGTCTCTGCGTACGTACTGTGAATAGATCAATGGTTATTGGTCTTTTTTATGTGTGTAGAGCAAAGGATCTTTGGTTTGGTGTAGAGTCTAACGAGTAACGGCACGGTGGAAAATTGCTGCATGCTATAGATATCGCGATATAATCGAGAGAGAGGAGAGTAATTAATAATAATAGTTTAACAAAGGGAAAGGAGCTGCTGAAGTTGGTTCGGCGGTCAAGATGAGATGGTATATTTGTTGACGAAAGCCATTGCGTAGAAAAGTGGTGAGTATTACTATTAGTTTTAATGTCTAAGTAAAATTCTATTTATTATTAAAATGGTAATACTAGTAATACATTACTGGGTACAGGTGCCAATACTCTGGACCTCCTTCTTCCACTATCCTAGGAAGTCCAGAGTTAGTACAGTATTGGCACTAGAGACAGAGTATAAATAATGGGGCTGTACAGGTTTATGATATCTGAATTATTATTATTTAACACTGACTTTTTTATTACACTCACTGTGACTGTTCTTGTTGAGAAATTTTTGTGACATTTCCGACCCTCGTTGAACGCCACAGTTTTCAACCGCAGATGGTTTTGTGTTTAAATATTATTGATATTACTTTTTTTATAATAAACTTATAAGCAAAAAATAATATTTAGTTAACGTGCCGATGTTTCGACCTTAATACTATAGGGAAATCGGGTCAACTCGTACCTCAGTCAACTCGTACCCAAAATATTGTACCCAAGTCAACTCGTACCTAACTTCCTGACCTAAGTCAACTGAAACTCGTACCCGAAATGTTGTAGTACATGTTGTACCCAAGTCAACTCGACCAATTTCATCTCATACCCCAAATATCATACCCAAATCAACTCGTACTCACATGTCCACTCATACCGTCTAATTAACATACATTGGATTGTGTGCCGCTACAACTTTTTCCCATCAATACTATTTAGGAATATTTTGCGTAATTTATAAATATTTTAAGGAGAAAAAACATACACACAATTCCACACCATTGCAAGGTTGTGAAAACACAATATACTGAAAAGTACATGTATGATTATTGTATGTATAACTGTTAATCCGAAACCTTTAGTTATCCAACTTATTTATAGTGATACATACACCAAGCAAAACACCGTCACACACCAGAGTAGAATACTTCTGTTTTATTCTGTTTCTCTCACGTTGGGTATAGTTGCCTCTTGCCTGGTTACAGGTTGACAACAAGTCAAGATGTTTGTATTCTGTATCAAATATTAATAGCAGTCCCTCCCTTTGAACAACCCTCCCTGGTTACAGTTGGACTGTAGGCCAATAATGATTGATTCTGAACCCTAAAACCTGCAATTCTGTGCAGTGTGGAAAATATTGACTACCTGTGCTTTTAACCAACCGCTTCCTGAAGCGCAGTATTGGGCTTCATCGCGCACACGAAGCACGCCCTCTGCCGCCTGAGACGCCCAGTCGCAACAATTATTGTGGTAGTCCATGCAATAAATTATTGAAATAATTTTTTAAAAATTGTTTTTTCATTTCAAAATCCACAGGGGCCATTCATCTGGACGAAGTGCGGCTTTCCGCTACTGTATGGGCAACTAGGTGAATTGCGTTCAACACTACCTTCATCAACATGTATGGTGGCAATGACAGCTACAGCTACTCTGAGAGTAAGACAGGTGATCATCAACAGCGGCAGCCTAGGAATGAGAATGAATACCCATGAATGTTGTTTTGGAAAGTACGACTGCTATGGAAACAATGTGCTTTTCTTGGCCAAGTTGCTCAATATGGAATATCGGTACAAGTGATCAGATCTCTGTTACAAATCACACACCAGCGAGATGTTCTTGCTCAAATACTGCCAGCAGTTGCCTCTGCTGCTACCATTTTAACTAAATACTGTTACTACATGGGATCCTCCAGTATTCTGTTTTCAAGGCACCATGCCTTTATCTTTGAATTGAAAAAAATAAACAGATGCAATGTTTCAACTAATGCCATAATTACCTTCCATTGCTTCTAAATTAGAAGTATGCAAACATCTATTAAAACTGGATGGACATTGTAACTTTCACACCACATACCGATAGTTGATGCCTTCAATAGCGTCCCATTTGTTTGGAGATTTACCTGTTTTCAAGGCAATCTAGAAAGTAAAGAAATTTCTACAGTGACTACAAGTGAAACGTGAGACTCTGTGTATGGCTCTATAGCCAGCAGTTGTCTTAATTGTCTTTATTGTCAAAATATTTTTATTTACTTTTAAAATTTACCATGGTGATCTGCAATAACTTTAACTGAACAAATTAAACAAATAAAATGTCTGTAAATGATTTTGGCTTTCAACATTTGTTTAATATTTCTTAATATCATACAAGTAAACAGTGATAATTAAATCCACAAGCTGATGTTTGAATTTGAATTGTTTAACAAATGTTATATTTGGAGTGGTATCAGTGAAAACCAGGCAGAACACAGCACTCCTTGTTAGTGTCATCAATTTCAAAATGCTGTTGTGTACATTTTCTGTGGGCTAGAACAAAAGTGTCCAATTTAAAAGTTGGGTGTTGTGAGCTGAGGCCTTTAAAAACAAATAATTTATAATTAAAATACAGTTGTTTGACTTTTTGAATTCACATTATTTTTTGATGCAATCTCTTTGACATATTAAACAAAAAAGTTGATCAGTTTACCTAAACATGTCATAAAACTCACCAAGTATCCACTGACAATTTTCTTTTAGTACTTTTGAAGAGGACACGAAACTTCAGAAGTGTGTTGGTATGGACTTGGACATCCTTTCTTTAGTGAATGTCATGCAATGTTCAACAGCAGCGCAAAAACCCAGCGATGAAAACACTAAGCAACAGCAAAGGCAATTGAAAAAGTGAAGCGCACCTAAAAGCAACATTGACCCCTCCAAGTTTAATTTTCTCACACACAAAAAACAATCTACAAGAATTTGTTGAAGAAATGTATCTCAAAAGCAATAAATAAACTTTATACTATACCGTAGTATGATTTTACCTCACTTAGTAAATTAGTGCGGCACCATTTGACGCAATGAGATGTTGATCGTGATCCCTAACTGGTCAAGGGTACAATATGCCCACCCCCCAAAGATGATTTTGGTAATTTCATCTCCTCAAAAAAAAAACCGACTGCTCAGTATTTACGTGAAATATTGTTTAAACATTCTTAGCATTTTACATAAATTGTTTGCCCTGGCGTTCAAATTCTAAAGGTGAGAAGTTTAAACAGCATTTTTCAACCTTCAGGAAAATTATCATAATTTATTTGCCGATGATGTTTAGCACCTCATTTTGGGTTGTTGGTTAAATGGATGTTATTCTTCACATGTATCAACAGAAATTGGTAATGTGGGAAGTAATATAATTAGTTGGTTATTGCAAAGTTGAAGTGATCCCGAACTGGTCAATGATCCAGACTGTTCTTTGTATTTATTTTTAATTTTCTATGAACTTGAATAAAATTTTGAATGAACCAGCAAACCTATGTAATGTTTTGTTTTTGTGGGGGGGGGGGTGGGGATTATTTAATTTTTAAAAAGAAGTGGAAGAATCACATCACACTCAAAAGGTGAAATTTTGTATATAATTACATAGATTTCATACAGCCACGTTAATAACCATCATAAAAAAAATATAGGCCTTAAGTTTGTTCTACTACATGTATTTAGTCATTCATTAGTAGACTGCAAAAAGAGATGGCGAAAGCTGTTGTCCGCTGCATGCTGCATTCGTTACACGAATAGTGTACTTCATACTTTCACATAAGAACAAAATCTCTACATACGAACACACACGCTCACAAACTCAGTTGTATACAGGTACATGTACATAATGTTCATGTACTACGACAGTACTGCAGCAGCATGCAGTCAGTATGTACCAGTCTGTCAGCTCATTATGCAGTGTGTTGTGCGCTTGCGTATTTTCACTATGACCTTTGTTGAATATGCAATAGAGGTCACATTTTGGTTATGTCACATGAGACGAGACGAAATCGCCAAGACGTTGTTCTGACTCGATGTGTGGTGGTTATCTGGAAGTTTCCGTACAGCGCCCGCTATTGTTCGATAGTCATTATGCGCGATAGTTGCGTGATCGCGATAGTTGCGTGATAATGAACAACAACGTCTTGCACCAAGACTATAAAGTAACTTGCTCAAGGACACAAGTGTCAAGACCAGGAGTCTGCTGATCAAAAACACCAGAGCTGGAGTCTAGTGCTCTTAACTGCTCGGCCACGACACGCCACAGTTGATACTCTTCCTTGTTGCAGGTGAGTTACCAGGGAAAACCATCTAAAATCCCTTCTTGAAAGAAGTGGTGGATCTGAGAAGGTGAGGTAAGTCTTTATGTTTCTAACATTGTGCTCTGGTCATTCTCATAGGAGAATAAGTAGCCCGTAGAAGCCATCAGTAAATACTCCATCCTGGCTGGTCATGATGCTTGTGTCCTTGATGAGCAAGGTACTTCACCAAGTGCTTTGTCCTTTGGATGGGGCAACTAACAAAGGTCATGGGGGGGGGGTAATGTGACCGATTAGAACACCCCCTTATTTTGTTGTTCATTATCATTAGTTTTCGTTCCATACATTCATCCACTGACCACCATAATGCTGATTTACTAACCAAATTGTTGCGCCCTCACAGATGTGTATTATACATTCACAGAGGACTCAACCTTAAATTAAACATGTCGATCGTTTGTTCCTCTCGTTATTTCAGATCGTTTTGTCCATAGTGACAAATGAAAGCAATTGCATCGTAAACAGAAAGTAAAAAGGAGTTTCCCATGACAGTAGTTATACCCCTGGTAACATGTGCAGAGAGCTGCCAACATTTACATCTTGCAGTCATCAGGGAGATTTTGTACAACAGTCAGGGACATACTTAGAATTAGGGAAAAAGTTTCCATAATCAGGGAGATTTTCAAATGGAAAGATTGGTTTATTTTCAGGGAACCTTCTGCAGAATCAGGGACAGTTGGTAGCTCTGCATGTATACTAGGATAGATACCGCACGTAAAAGAACCTAGAACAGTTATCTTAGAGAGGTTAATCGTTTATGGTTGAGTGCAAGCACCCTCGTCTATACAGATTTCCCGGGCTTTTGAGTAACAGTGATTTGCCTTTGAAACACCTTCATGGTTGCATTATAAGAAATTATTCATAATAATAATAGCATCCTCATGAAGACGAACAGTAGAGCACAGTCCTCCTCAAGTCATCGAGACTTATTATCTCACTTCTGGTGCTTCACACAACCACTTCTTATTTTAGAAATATATGGATGTTTCCCAAAAACTATTTTCTCCGGAACATTCTCTACCCTTTCGGTAAAAATTTTCTTCTGGGTGATGAGAAGCAAGTACAAGATTGTGTTGCTCTTGAAATTCAATTTGATTTAGAAACATACGCCACTCAATCTCCTCCCTTTAACTTAAAACTCTTACCACTTTTTCTCCAAGCTTTTTCTTTGCAGTCACTGGATCAAATATTTCCCAAAAAATCAAGATGACAACATCTAGAAGGACAAGTGTAGCAACACAAGTCATTAACCGTGCATCCTTCAAAACCTATGGGAAAAAAAGGTCAGAGTATAAATAAATTTCATCATCAAACCCAGGGAACTGGATTGTGCATTGCTCAGACTATGACTCCCTGCAGCCTTCACTGGTGTCTATTGATTGCTGGTAGGTCATGCTGTTTATAATGCCAAAATCGCACTCCAGGGTGTCCACAAAAGTTGCTGTATATGACCTCTTGACCTGTTTGTGTGTGGCATAGATGTCCAGTGTGTAAAGCACTCGCCTCCCACCACCGTGGCCCTGATTTGATTGATTTGTGTGTAAAGTTGTATCTCTTCTGTGCCACAAGAGTTTTTCTCCGGGCCCTACAGTTTTCCTCGCTCTGGAAAAAATCACACACTTTTTATCTCGGGCTGTGCTTTGTGGTCATATGGGTCAATGGAATGACTTACCTCTTCATATTCGCAAAGCTGACTCTCTTCAGATTTTCAAAGGACTTTTAAAGACTCATTTGTTTGAAGCTATACTTTTGTAACATATTGCTTTTTATATTTCATTTCAGTGTTTTATGTTTTGTGTTGCGCATAAAGGCTCCTGCATTATGCGTTATATAAATGTCTTGTATTATTATTATTTTGAATGTGGCTAGTTGCCAAAAGGTGTCTTGCATGCCTGTGGCTCAACTACGGTGTGTTACAGCTGCATCCTTCGCAATTCAGCTTCTCGGCTGCAAGTAAGGACGATTTAGCCTCCCAAACTATTAAACGTTAGTATAATGTTCTCACTTCTACTATGTCATGATGAGGATCCCAGAATAGAACTTAGTATTGTCTGTTGGCTTCCCCAGCAGTGGTGCCCACTGAGTCTCGTGAATGCTACCATTTCAAAGAAAATAGTCTTGTGATTTGAATAGATGAAAAACAAGATGGTCTAATCAGGTGTATTACCCTAATGTGTTTAACATTACCGTTTTCATGGCAGTTTTGTTGGTGAAAATTTTGTGCACTCTCCACGTCTTGCTGAACATGGAACCGAAGGCTAGGGAAAATCCAATGGAAAGACACCATGTCTTGGCCTGCAAACCAGAACAGTAAAAAAAAATACACAAACATTCATATCCAACTGCAATTAATTATTTCAATATTTTAAAGGCAGGGTATACTTTTGGTAATTGTCAAAGACCAGTATCCTCACTATGCATAACATAACAAAACTGTGAAAATTTGGGCTCAATTGGTCATTGAAGTTGCAAGAAAATAATAACAGAAAAAAAACCCTTGTTGCATAGAATGATGTGTTTTCAGACCTGGAGCCTTTCTCAGATTGAAATTGTTGGGTGAAGATTACATATATTTCTCTAAAACTACATTAGGCCAGTTCTCAATTGCTCTTTAACAAATAAGTTTTTATGGTCATTAACTTGTGGAGTAACTACCAAAAGTACACTCTGCCTTTAAAAGTGTACAAGTGGAAGTAAGACTTGGGGAACACAATGACCCCTGCGGGCAAGGTACCAACATGGAGTGGCGCCTGGCAGTCTTCTGTGTGTGGTCAAAGGTCCGTCTAATACGTAGAACCATGAATAATTTAAGGTGTTTTGGGAGTACTGTGACTTTAACTCAGCACCTTATATGTATGAAATTATGATGTGTGGCACGTCAAGCTAACAATCACAAGAACAATATCTCTGCCTTCACAAGTACTAATTTAATCCTGGGTGAAGAGAAGCAATTACAAGATGAAAACAGGATTCAAACCCATATCCAGATGGCCATGAGAACTTGAGTCTAGTGCACAAGCCCACAAATCCGTAATGATTTTTAAAAATTATACGGTACCTCTTTAAATATTTACCTTGCACATCACAATGAAGGTCTCCACTGAGGCAATGCCGGGGTTTACCCCTAGTAGAATAATGGAGACGTAAGCCATCATTCCGCCAACCAGCATCAGGTTATTGATGTTTGGACTCGACATCTTGATAACACTAAAGTGAAGAACAGGTGTGCATCTTTAAAGTGCTTAAAGTCACTCAGTCAAGTTTACTTTATTATTATTCAGACAATATCAAAAATAGATCAAGTCCATTATATTCAAAGGAAAATCCTACTTTTGAACAAAGTTTGATCACATGTTTCATTTCTTAAAGGGTGCACAACATCGGTAAGAGTGGAAAATGAACATTCAAAAATTTGCACCTAATTTACACCTTACAAACATGATAGGCTAGGTGAAAACTTCCCTAAAATATTTTTGCTTGAAATGCTATAGTTTTTGAGCAAGCAGTAAAACAGTTAGGTTTGATTTCGCGATTCAAAAACCTGATGTTTGAAAACAGTGAAAACATGAGGGTTCTTAACAATTTTGTTCAAGACACCAACATAACCAATGACCAGTTGTTAATTCACGTAGGCCTACTATGTTAGAACACATGAAGTGAAGATACTGGTCTTTGACAATTACAATGTACCAAGGTTGTCCATAAGTTTCATATTTTATTTACAAAAATTCCAATTATCTTACCGCTTCTTTCTGAAGTAGATGTTGAATGCTAAAAAGCAGCTAGCCAAGATTATTCCTAACACTGCAAAGACAGTGCCAGTGACAAACACTGGAAAATGTATAGTGCGGTAATCATCCTTTGCTATTATGAAGTCAATAGGGGGCGCTCCACCTATACAAAAACAAAAAAACAAGCAATAAATTTAACAGTTTAAATCAAGTCCATGGCTGTGAGGGCTGGATAACAAATAAATGTCAATACAGATACAATTCGTCATAAGAAAGGCTATAGCAGTAACCTTGTTGTTACAACCGTGTATAAAACTCTTTTGGGAGAAGTGTTGGTTCTGAAAAGAACTGGTGTGGTCTTGACATTTCAATCAGTGTACTCTGGAGAACCAACACTTCTTCTCGGAATTAAAACTTCTCCCAAAACAGTTTTATACTTGGTTGTACCTGCGAGTTTACTACAAGAGCTTTTCTTATGATCCACACCATAAAGCTTCAAGCATTACCTAAAATTATTCATGCCTATGACAACACTTTGTAACAGTACCGAATTGTGACCGTTACATGTAACAGTAAACTCAGTACAAATCTACAGTGCTGTACATTCGTTGTTGCCAAACAGTCCTCCATTCCTTTCATGGTTAGCCTTAATGCAGCCCAAAATAAAATTGATTGCACTAAATCATAAGTTAGTTCATCCCTTTTGAAGTCTTGTCTCAAGTTTTTTCTTTTTTTAAATTTGTCCAACCTCAATTGTTTCCCTATTGTTTGTTTTGTTTTTTTGTTTTTTTGAGAGAGCTTCCTTTTTTGTTTTTGTGTTTACTTGTAATAGCCTAATGTTTTATCTTAATTCAGTTTTAATTTTTGTTACTTATTTTGATGTCACTCTTTGTAAACTGAATAGTTTTCGAACCGTTGCTGTTTGGTATTTTTAATGAAAGCGAAATGAATGAATGACTGAATGAATGAATCTACAGTTGACTGTATATTCCTTTACAAATCTGCAGAAGACTGTTAGGCCTAGATGGAGGACTTTGGGACTTTAGGCGGCAGTAGACATACCAGTAATATCCATTGTTTACACAAATCTGGGCATGCCCACACTTCCAAGAGCAATGGATTTACCTGGCAAGTCTGCTGCAAACCTGGTGTCCCTAAAGTCACGTATTAGAAAAGACCTTCCATAAACTAAAAAATACACCTCATGAAAAAATACAGTCAGATTTGGGGGTTTTTTGAATGAGAGAACATTTTAACAATACGGTATTGCAATTACGACATCCAAAGAAATACAATTTGTGATATTAATAACCACTATGTACAAAAGTCATTTACAAAAATATATCTAACATCTACATGATAATGAACCTTGAAAAAAAAGTTAAACAATTTATTCAAACGCAGAGCTGACATACATTTGTATGGGCTTTTACAGACTTCTTCAAGCTATTAAATATAAATTTGTACTCTTTTTGTTAAGGTAAAAAAATCAGAAATCAGATTAAATTAGGAAGAGTATCATGCCTGATCTAAAGGACATGCAGATGAAATCAATAGTAAGCCAATGGGGAAAATAGTTTAAATCAGAGAATAGACATGTAAGTGTAGAATCAGGAATACAAAATGTACTCGCCTTCTGCTTGTACATTCTATGCCAGATTTACACTTTCTCATTGCATCCATTAATTTAGCCATCCTTTTCATTCGTTTATGCTGTAACAGTTTGGGGGTACGGTCTAGCAGGCAAGATGTTTATTTGTGTTAGCAACTAGAGTTTTTTAATCATGCTCACAGGTAGGGTCATATTTTGGTAATGACCAAGAAAAACAACTGCGTAATTTGTATCCGAAAGCTTACTTGTTATCAGATGGCATTGGTGCTATAAGCATCCTGCAAAATGATTTCGTCTTGATTAGAAACCATTATACAAGTTTGTGAAAAATTTGAGTCTCCAAAACAAGGCGAGTTTTGGAGATTCAAATTTCTGTGGTTTCCATTTGTGAATGCTGCAGCCGGAGATGCAGTTGGTATCCGCGTCACCACGCTAAACGTGGATGGGTTTTGCTGTTTTCTCAGAAAAGTTTTAGCAGCAACTTTCACAGGTGATTTTTATTGTATCTTTATTGAAGTTTTGCCTGAAATCAGCATTACGTTGACAAAAACAATCTATGACCATGCAAACTGCCTGTAGTTGTTTAATCAAAGCCAAACCTTAAACAAATATAAACAGAGGTCTAAAAGTCAAAGTACAGAAGTATTTGTACAACATAAAACTGAAATAAAAAAGTGTCCCAAAGAAATACAGTACATGAAACCCTACACTACTTGAATTGAGTTTACCTTTCCAGATAATTGGTTGGTATCCATCCCAGATGATGTCTTCACCTGATCCGATAGTTGGGTCTATCAGACCGATGGGTACACGTTTACCATCTGTATGGAATAGCACCAACAACAAACACAACAAATTAGAGCACTTACATTAATTTGGCCTGACTCAGTAACTATTTCATTGAGATAGCACCATGCCAACTCACTGGAATTGATTCAGTTAGGCTCAATTTCTCCTAAAAACCTGTTGCCAACCATTTGATCTTTCAAAGACATCAAGATACTTTTGTGATGGTAACCTATTGAATAGGTAAATATCTGTATTTTCATTTGTGAAATAAAAGTTCCTTATTTAAGTGATCATTTGTGAGTTATTAGCTTTTAATAATGTCTTGTACAAGTGACTTGATTGGTCACAAGTGAAAACTCAAAACGGATTCCCAAGACCAGCAGCTAAACTGAAAACAGTGTTGCTATGTCACATAGTTCAGGACAAGCTTTGTGGAACAACAGTCTCCCAGGGCCCAGTTTCATAGAGCTGCTTAAGCAGAAATTATTGCTTAATAAATTAGTAGGATACCAGTCAGGAGTTAATAGGCACTTGTCAGAGCGAGATGGTTGAATTTTGTTAACAGGCCTGGAATTGCGGAGGCCATGGCGGAGGCCATGACATCTGTTACCCTGGTATATTGGCCTTGGTGCCCCTTCAAATGTTTCCATAGACTTTTAGATGTTCCAATGGAAATGCCCTTTGCAAAATGAAAATGGACTTGTCCTCTCAAAAATGAAATTCCAGGCCTGGATTTAACTTGATTCGCTGGCAGCACAGGCTGCAGACTCCAAAGGAGCTGAGATGGTTTAAGGAATGAAATAACTGCATGGCCCAGTGATGACAGGGATAAATGTTTACATACCATGGTAATTATCAGATACCAGCGCATGCCTTTTGCCTTAAGCATGCACTCTTATGAATGTGTCAAGAAAAGGTGAAAAAAGCTGCTCACTTAATTTACCATCTACTAGGTCTGCTGCTTTAAAGCGTAGAATTTTCACAAGTTCAACTTACCTTGTAATTGTCGTAGCAGAAGAAGACCAAGCCTGTCCCCTGATGAGGTGAATTTTACAGGCCCCTGTAATTCAATTTGACTTGTTGTCACATATTTGCACACCAAAAAATATATTGAATAAAATGTTTAACAATTGCAGACTGAACGCTTAATGGTTGTGCAGCAATAAAAGGATCTGTAAGAGAAGAGAGTAAATTTCTGCTACCTGTTTTGCCTCCATTTCAAATAAGGAAATTGAGCCAAACTTACAAGGTTATATAAAATAAAAGTCTTATAGAAAACAAACATTCTCAGCTAAAGACACTGGATTCTAAATCAAAAAGATGCTTTCGACAAAAACAAATTGCAACAAAGTTATCCATTACATTCAATCACTCTGGAAGCATTTTTGCCTATGTATTTTTTTTATTTATATTTTTTTCAGTTAAAGTTTAGGTTATGTATTTGGATTTGGCATTAATTAGCATGCCGGTGCTCTACCAACTGAGCCATAAAGCCATAGTGTTGGTCAATATCTTTGTTCGGGGTGCCAGTCAGAAGCTATATAACTGCCGTATAGCCAAGGATCACACCCAAGTTTGCGATACAACCTGGGAAGCAACTATATATTTCAAATATCATGTAATGAACCACAGGGCAGACCGCCATCATTAGGGCTGGATTGGTAGAACGCTGGCACATTTATCCAGAATTCAATTCCTGCTCTAGTAATTTTTTCTTTGCTCAGCCCAAAAATAAGAAACAGAATAAACAGCTAGGACTAATTATTCTATGGTTGTGGTCTACTTCCCCGTAGAGCCACTACTAATGCATTTTTCCCTAACCGACAGGTTGATTTGCTAAGGTTTTATGTACACAATAGCGCCCTCTTTGGACCTACCCACAATGCCCCGCGGCCAAGCCGCAATGTTATCTTCCCTTTTTTCTCTTAGCGCCGAACGTTTCAGACGTGTTTCAGATTTGCTAAGTACAATTTATATTGTCGCATTATTGCTTTGAGAATATTATAACTAAGAAGTGTAGAGTAGTTTTTTGGAGTAGAGTGTGTTTTGAAGAAGTTTTTTTGTGTTTGTTATTGCTGGTGTTTGGCGAGTTTGCTCCGTTTTCGAATGGAGAAATGTAGCAAACGGAGCCTAACGGCCCACAACGGGGTAGCTGGTTGCTCCCCGGGCTGTTGGTTCCTTCGGGGATTCGGCCCGGAGGCATGGGTTTGCCTCCGGTTTCGACCCCAGCACGAGATATGCCGGATGACATGGTAACAACACCATCACGGCAAATCCCCCGCCCGACACTGGGTGTCATGGGCCCCGCAGGGCGAACGGATGACTTGGGTGAGTCTCCCGCTTCATCCGTAATAAGTGGAACTAAACCTAAGAACAAGCAGGCCGGCAAGGGTAAATCCAAAACCCGCGCTGGGCCAGGCTTGAAGGGCAAGCATGGCAAACGGGCTCGGGTGAGCCCCGCACCTTGCGTAGTGCCTCCCCCCATAACTCGGCGGCCCCGGGGTTCACCCCCGCGGACCCGTACGGGTTGCTGACTCCCTCGTGTGGGACAGCCGGGAGAGGCGCTGCATCTTGGCCTACACCGGCGTTGAGCGTTAGCTCCCCCAGTCAGAAACGGAGCAAGCAGGTCGACCCGGTTTCCCAGGCCAATTTCGTTGACGCTTTCCGTTCCATCTCTGCCTCGGGCTCGGCCTCAGAGGCAGCTCAGGGACGTGACTACGGTCCACCTGGCTCCATGGCGTCGCAGTCCGGTAGAGACGACAGTATAGCCTACCTTGGTTTCGTAGCAACCAGGCGGGCCTGCCCCAAACATTGAGCAGGGCCCCCACGTTCGCACCGAGTATTAGTGTGCACCCATCTGGGTCTTTCACTACCGGAACGGATCCCGGCACCTCGGGTGCGGCCGGTGCCCATTTGCGGTCTGCCAAACCTCCTCACGTGCAGGGACACGCAATAATTTGGGTGGCAAATCCCGCGATATTTTGCGTGTCGAATCCCGCTATTTTTATCGCGATGAAACGTGCGAGGTTTTGCGGGTCAATTAACGCGATCTTTGGCGTGGAGAAACATTGGACCGCTCGCGGGATGGAACACGCGCCGGCCATGATGACTCACACGATTTTCGTGAGGAATCGCGCGGCGATTTGCGCGATCAATCACGCAATAATTTGCGTGACGATCCACCCGAGAATTTGCGTGAGCAAACACTCGATCAGGGATCCCCATCGGAGGGCTCTTCTGCCTCAGAAGAGGCCCAGACATCCACAAGCTCTCAAGTTTCGAGACCCAGTTGCATCTTGTACAAAGAGACATGGTTCGGGTTCTGAAGCTTCCAATGGAGGATAACCCAACTCCAGTGCGCCAGTCCTTCAAGAGCCACACGGGTCCAGTTGATCCTCATCCACCGGTTTTCCCGGTGCTACCTCTTTCGACTCCGTCTGCGCGGATACGATCAAGGCAATCGCCGACTCCAAGTCTGGAAGCTGTGACTGCCCCTCGCAGTTCCGCCTACTACCATTTCCCACAGGCTGACTATGACAAATTCTTCACGGTCTCCACCATCTCGGATTCCGTGAAGGATAAGCTTATTGCCGATGCAGCCGCCAACGCCCCTAAAGGTAACTTTACGGACAAGACCCGGACCAAGATGGAAGACGCCCTTCGCCCTTCCTCCTACTATTGTCCGAGTACCTCGTGAGTGGTAGACTTGACCCAAGTCGAACTTTTGTCGAGTCCTTCGTCTTCTGATTAATCCACTGCATGCACTTTAACTCAGAATCGCAGCTTTATTTCACCACTTTGTTGTGCGCCCTCACTCGCCAGGAAAGTGCCAATCAGCTGGATTCGAAAGTCCGACTTGATGAATCTGCCAGGAGGCACCCCCCTGCGTGATATGTAGTTATTCATTATGCATATGCAACAGTTTAAATAAGCAACACACGCGTCCGCTGCTGACAAATGAAATCAGTTCAATTTATGAGGACTCGCTCAAGTAGGTGTTCGCAATAACTCCACGGAGTTACATTCAGTTAATATGTCTGTGATGTGATGAATCGATATTGATTGAATATATATAAATATATATAATATGGGAAAACCTTTATTAAGCAAGAATCTTTTAGATAGATTTCCCTTTGTTGACGAATTTCCGTTTTTTGTTTAGGCCTATATATTTTTAAGAGGGGTTCTGTGCAGGTGTAACAATGAACTGTTCTTACTGCATAATGAACCGTTAAACCACAAACATAACATGATTTTAAACTTTGAATAAGTTGCCAATTATGGGAAGAAAAATTATGAAAAATATTCTTCAACAAGCTAAGCTCTTGATAAATACATTCCCAAGTTTTGAAGAATTTCCGTTTATATTTTGATATTTTTAAGACATGTGAGGGTGTGACAATGGATAGTACGTATTAACTATGATGTTGTCCCGGTCTGCATGCTTCTCTCCAATCCCCTCGGACTCCCGCCTCTTCCGGTCTTGCTGCCAGTTCGTGAGGCTGGAGCTCCGCAGAGCTGGAGCTCCGCAGAGCTGTAGCTCCGCAGAGCCCCACGAGATTCACACGGCGTCAATGCAAAACCAATTGTTGAGCCCCAAACGGTCGTCATATCTTATGATTTTAACAACTGAACAATACCCCACTTAAATATTGATATACTGGCGGAAAGACAGAATCTAAAGACCTTGTTCGTGATACACGATGAGCCCCTAACGTTTGGGGACCAAAGCATCCACCATCCATTCATGACCACTCTAAACAACCATTGAATGCACATCGTACCTTCACCAATAGTCGCCATTTTTCAAAACAAAGCTTGTATGGCAGGGTTTCCAAAGGAGTCTTGAATATTCATCAATTTTTCAGGTCAAAGTGTACATAATAGTTATGTATGCTGAATGCTGACTCGATTAGCACGAGACCCGACTTGAACGAAGTCTACGTGAGTGGTTGCGAACAGGACTCAACAATCCCAGCAGACATGCAGCCTTTGACTGCCTCGATGAGGGCCTTTGTTTCCTTTTGGCGCAGTTTTCTTGCACCAACATCCTCGATGCGCTGTTTCTACCGACTGAGGGCGTTCATAAGCGGCTGGAAGCACCTTCATTGCTCAGCGGGGACTAGCCTTGTCCGAGGCTCTTTACGCAAGCACCCCGCTTTGAATTCACCAGGTAGCATAACAATACTGGCACGGTACTGCAGTACTTGATATACAGTATACCGTGGGGTCGAAGCATGGTTTTTCAACCTCATACCAAAAAACGAAGCCGAAACAGAGCCTTGTTCCCACTGTAAAAAGATCAGATTGTGGGCGGAGTTGCTTTATGCTAATATTTCCCGAAGGTGTGTGCTCATTAGTTAATGTCTCTAAGGGAATAAAAAAGTGGGACGAGGTCTTTGAACGTTTGTTTTTAAAAAAACGACAGGGTCGTGGCCGTGCGATAAAGGACCGAGCCGAAGGCGAGGTCCTCTAGCGCACGGCCACACCAGAGGCTAGACCATGGCGACAGTGTGGACGACCCAAAAAGTCACGCTTGGTCCCGACACAGCTACCAACTTTTCTCGGAGCGGTGATAGATCTACAGAAGGGGCTTGCTACCCCAACCGAAGATCGGATTGCAAATTTGTGGCAGTGCGTTCATATGTTCCTTTGAACCACTACGGCCCCAGCACAGGCTTGGCTACGTCTGTTGGGCCTCATGGCCAGTATGGTCGACCTCGTACCATACTGCAGGCTTCGAATGCGCCCACTGCAGCTCCACCTGCTGTCCTTCTACCGACCGAAATGGAACTCCATACACCACTTGGTCCCGGTAGAGACATATATACGCCCTTACCTCAGGTGGTGGATCGTGCGGACAAACATGGGCCAAGGACTGTCCTTTGTACAGCCCAAGACGTCACTCTCAATGACCACAGACGCCTCCTTTACAGGCTGGGGTGCGTCATTACCCCCCCCCCCCCCCGCCAAATCTCAGGTACATTGAAGCCAGAGCTTCAGTCCCTCCACACCTCCTGGAGATGTGGGCAGTTGTGAAGGCTCTCGAACGCCTCAGGGACGCACGCACTCTCCCCCATTGTGCGTCCTAGCCTGGAACCTTTTCCACTGGTGCCTGCAGAACGATGTCACAATCTCAGCAGTACACATCCCAGGTGCCACCAACGACCTGCCTGATGCCCTGTCTCGGGGAAAAGTCGTCCCAACAGAATGGACTCTCCTTCCGAGCATCGTTCAACTGCTGTTTTCAAGGATAGATCGCCCGCATATAGATCTGTTTGCATCCGCGATGAATGCCCAACTGCCGGTGTACTGCACCCGGAGTCTCGACCCCCTGGCATGGCATACGGATGCCTTATCGATGTCATGGAACGATCTTCTGGCCTATGCATTCCCACCAATCTCCCTTCTACCAAAGGTACTATCGAAGATAGAGCAGGAGAACTGCAAGGTCCTGCTCATAGCGCCATTCTGGCCCCGCCAATCCTGGTTCACCAGAATGGTTAGACTGCTTGTGGGCCCCCAGTGATACTGCTGCGGAGGCCCGACATCCTCTTCCAACCATCGTCAGGGTTTCTCCACACAGCTCCGATTGATCTCCACCTTAGTTGCTGGACATTATCAAAGGATCTCTTACAGCAGCAGGACGTTCAGAGGTCGCTGCGGCCATCGCAGCCCACAGCCGTAGAGAGTCAACCAGGGGAGTTTACTCAAGCCGACTACGTCACTTTTACAAATGGTCCAGAAGGCATGCTGTTAATCCCACCAGTGCGTCTGTAGGTGATTTAGGTGATTTCTTGGTGCACCTCTATAACAAACACCTAGCGATAGGCACAATCCGTAACTACTGCTCTGCAATCACAGCAATTCATGGTGGTTCCTTGGATGGATCCTCTGTATCGGACAACCGAGCCTTAGGCCAGCTGATCCGAGGCATAATTGTTGAGCGACCTCCGGTCCAGAAGCTGATGGGAGGAGGACCTTTCCTGTGTCCTGGTCAAGTCTCACTCACCAAGGCTTCAACCACGGTGGGCTTTTTGCTGGCAGCAGCTACCGCTAGAAGTCGGAGTGAACTCCATTCACATTCGATCGAGCCTGGCCACATGAGGTGGGAACAGGGTGGAGTAAGGTTGGTCCCTCGAATTGGCTTCCTCACCAAGAACCAGTCGTTGTCCTTCAGACCACCAGATATTTTTGTACCAGACCTAAAGTCCTTTTCTTTGGTTCCGGAAGATGGACTCTGGTGCCCAGTGCGTGGACTTAAATGGTATTTAAGCCGAACAAAGGCCCTGCGGGGAGATTGTAAACAGCTGTTCATCACCTCCGTCCCCCGCACCAACCAGCTTCAAAGGATACAGTCGCTCGCTGGATTGTGGAAGCAATCAGGGCAGCGTCAGGGGACGACTGGCCTCCCCAAGCGGGGACTTCAATGCATACCCATGAAGTCAGAGCAGTGACCACATCGTGGGCCTTCCTTAGGGGGGTCCCCATCGATGACATCATGCAGGCTGCATGCTGGAAATTTGCCACCACTTTTTCAAGCCGCTACTTGAAGGACGTCCTCCAACAGGAAGGAAGGATGGCCAGGACAGTGCTGAAGGTGGTGAGACCTCCGCCAGTCAAGCCTACTAACCCCCAATGATGTCTCAGGGGTTTGCATACAGTGAGTTAACCTTTGTTTCACATCATCAATTCCGTAACTTATTAATTTTTGGGGGGTATCTTTATACCTACAGGAAGGAGTCTACGAACCTATACTTACCCGTAGAGCAGCCCTCCCTCCTCCCCATGGTTGCTCGACCCTCCTTGGAGGTGATTAATCTATAATCGCCTTTGAAAAAAGAGGAAGATAACATGGCGGCTGGGCCACAGGGCATTGTGGGTAGGTCCAAAGAGGGTGCTATTGTGTACATAAAACCTTAAGAAAAATGCATTAGTAGTGGCTCTACGGGTAAGTATAGGTTCGTAGACTCCTCCCACACTACTGTGGGGAGGCAATTTTTTGTCAAGTTCCTGAAAACACCCCAAAAGTGTTCCAACACGAATGGACATGCAGGCTTGTCTACTAAAAATACTTTGAATTAATTTAAAAAAAAATTAATCACCCTCAATATTACTAAAAATACTTTGAATTAATTTTAAAAAAATTAATCACCCTCAACATTACGTGAATCACCCATTAAAAGCAGACCCAAATTTGCCTATGACAAACTCGGATCGGTACACACCTGTTTGGGAGTGAACGGGTTTGAACATGATCTTTCTTATCTGATCAAAAGTTCAAAGGCGTAAACATGTGGTTTAGGGTGTCATTGCCTGTGAGTTTACTGACAAATATCAACAAAACTTCACAGGTTCTTGTTTATAATGAGAAGTGTTTGGAAACAGTGTTAAATGTTATTATGAAAGCAACTTTGAATCATACAAATCGACCAAATATATCTTGAGAAATCGAGTAACAAACAGTAGGACTTTCTCTCTGCTCTTTAA
This sequence comes from Plazaster borealis, assembly GCA_021014325.1. NCBI lineage: Eukaryota > Metazoa > Echinodermata > Asteroidea > Forcipulatida > Labidiasteridae > Plazaster > Plazaster borealis. Next base: position 8,686,292 of record CM037455.1, read on the forward strand.
AAGCATTTCCATTATTTGACACCAGCAGTAGGCTTGTGGGTCAGGATCGATACTGGCCTTGGGGAAGTGGGTTCCAGGATGAATATTTATATTACAACTTCTTTACTGATAACAACTGATATTATGAGTCACGGTTTCACAGGAAGCGAGTAGAATTATGAAATTTTGGCTAATTGGAAATTCACAAAATCATTTTCCATCAAAATAACAACTGATATTATGAGTCACGGTTTCACAGGAAGTGAGTAGAAATTTTGGCTAATTTTATGGTAATTACAAAAATAATAATAATAATAAACTCAAATTATTTTCAGCATAAGCCTGCATTTCTATTCAGATGTTTAAATATATTTGTGTGGTTTCAGGTATACTTGGAAAAAATTACAAACATTGAAAAAAACTGCTAATGTGACAGATGCAAAGTGATCCCCTTTATTGTGTTTGTCGTCCGATGACTTTGTTCATCTTTTCTTTTGAGCCCTCACATGGGCAACCTTCATGAAAGACAACAAAATAAAAACTTACCGAGACGCCTTCAAATGTCAAGTTACTCAGGATATCAAAGAATATCTTCACAGTATGGTCATCATATGAGAAGTCCTTCAGAGTCAATGGATGATCTGAAATTAAATTATATCATTATGACTATGTCATCAAGCAACTAATGGTTGCATCATTAGCCAAAAGATCATGAAACCAATGACATGTGCCCTCTCACCTTGAGACCGAAACAAAGCAGCAACCCCTACATTTCCTGTAAACTGCATTTCAGGTCAAATTTTGCTGAAATCCCTTACAAAAGATAGGGCCTATTATAGGAATCGAAAAAGTGACGAAAAATCTATAAGTGTCCTATAGGAATCCTATCATCCTATAAGAATTTCGCCTATAGATAGGACTTTTTTATCCATTTATTTGTTTTTCTGTCCTTGTATCTGATCAATTAGCATGCGCCATAGCTCTGACAAAAGGCACATGAAGAAGAACCCTAACCCCAAAACCTAAAACATAAGTTGATGTCTACCAGCGGTATTGGGGGGCAAGTCACTCTACCCAATCATTTGAAGCACTATTGATACATTGATAAATTCTGTACTACTGCTTTACACCAGTTAGAACTTGGGATAGCAGTAATCACCATGCAAGCTAATTGCAGCAAGCTTCTGCTCTACAATCTTGCATGAGCTGTGCTTGCATGGAGCTGACATAGAGCATGCAGGAAGAAATTTAAGCTTGTATGAGTTTGCGTCAATCTTAATTTGTTGTCCCAAGCTTAAAGATAGGGTCACATAGATTGGTAAATACTCCACAAATTAATGGCCATAAAAACTTACTTGGTAAAAAGCACTGCAGCTGTTGATATAGTATAAACTATTTTGAGAAAGGATACCCTTTGAAGTAATATGGTTTGGATAACTCTCCACCCAAAAATATTTTAATCTGAGAAATGATTCATGCATGAATCGTTTCTCAGATTTCTGAGGGTTGACTGAAAGTTGAAATTTTCGCTAGTGTTCTGTTTGAGAATGCTGCGGTCAGAAATGCATTTGACACCTGCTGTCACCTCACTAAATCTGGATATATTTGATGATCTTGATGAAAATCCTGCAACAGTTTTTGGCTGTTTTCTCAACAGGTAGACACTGAAATTTAGTTTCACATGTGACTTTTAATGTATCTTTCTTGATAATGTTGCCAATATATCAGCCTTACATTGACAAAAGCTGATCTATGCATGAATCCTCCTTTAACACCAGCTTGCCATAATCTGAATTTTCTGTGAGCGTACCTAATTCTTGTAGGTGAGCTTGGGCTCGATGTAGAGTCAGTGCAGCAGCCCATACAGTGTCGTATCCCAGAGTCATGTGTGTGTGACCAGACAACGATTCTACATCATCAGTTCCTGCAATCTGTTTAAACTTCTGCAGGAAGCCACTGGTTGTCTGAAGTAAAGTTGTCATAAATTCAAATGAGAAAATAAGTTATGAGCTTAACCCTCTACAATGAAGCTCCCCAAAAATAAATCGCTCATCCCACCAGCCTCATTGGAAGGCAAGTTTAATTTTAGGGTAATTAAGTCTGTTTGGGGGTGGTGGGGCCCATGGGGTTGGGGGAATGGTTGTTGGAGTGGGCGGGGGAGTGGGTGGGGGCATACATTGTATTAGCCTGATGATAGATTCATTACAATGTGCGCATGTCAATGGGGGCTGCCACCGGCAAACTTCAAAGGGTCATGGTCACCTGTTAGTGAGACTCAACCCCATGGACGACTATCTAAACGGGGTGGTTCTAATACAGGATTACAAGAAGTATGAACGGATTTGATCAAACGGTTCTTATGTTATTGAAAAAACATAACAATGTGCCTTCCGATACAGACGCTTGGCTAGGTGCAGGGTTATAGGTCAATTGGTCACACAAGACAATTATTTACATGTACATGCAATCTGGGCCCAATTTCATGCTTATTGTACTATTGAATTATGCGCTGATGGGCCCCAACAGCCAATAGAAACACATGCTTTACAGAGCCCTGAAAGCACAAAATGCTGTGGTATAAGCTCAGTTTCAGGCATTCTCAAAGAAGAAAGATAACAATAATAAGGAGAAATTTATAAAGCGCAAACAGCTGCAGATCGGCTTTGCCACAAGGCGCTGAATAAGCAAATGGATTAAACAAAATAAATTAAAAATAACGATAATTAAAAAAAATTGGATGCATTAGAGTTGGTTGCCTGTAAAAATTGCTACATGAGACTATTTAGGCCCAAAATAAGAAATTAAAAAGTGGGTTTTTTTTCGGTAAGATATTTTTAAACCCATTGGATAAAAGTGCCGTTACACTATTACTACCCCTGTTCACTGGGCCTTAAGTATTCCCAAAACCATAGAGAAAGCCAAAACAATCCCTGTCTGCAACCAAATGGGCATCACACAGGTTGCTCATCATTAACACACAATGATCACCACCACTGGTACATAAACTCTTGGGTATTTTGTGTCTTGCCAATGAAGGACAAGTGTCAATCAATCACAATTCGAACCGACTCTCTGATGACTCCACCATCAAAATAGTTTTGCTTTGTAACACCACTGGGAATACAATAAGGATACAATTGCAAGCCAGGGATAATTAATGGCCTAGCTGCTGCCCTGGACTTGGCCTCGGTGCCCCTTCGAGGCCCATACACTTACACAAAATTTCAATGGAAGTGCCCTTTCTCAAGTGCCCTCTCAAATGTGAAATTCCAAGCCCGTGCATGGCCTCTGTGGCTTCAGTGTATTTCCAGGCCTGGGGGAGAGCGGGGTAAGTTGAGCCAATTTTGGGTAAACTTAACATAAATGTAAAACCATCACCATAGCCAGGATAGTAAATATACTGTCTTATAGACCAACTCATAACCTATGTACATGGGCAACATCAAGCATGTAGCATCACTCTGTAGTGTCAGTATGGGCTGACGAAAAAAAGAAGTCAAACGGCTCAATTTACCCCACCGACGGGGTAAGTTGAGCCATGCTGTGGGGTAAATTGATCCACTGTATTGTAACGACAGAGGCTACTAATCAGTTGACAAAAATGGAAAATCAGATGTTCAATTAACATTGACTGTTGGTATAATAACATTTATTGCAATTATTTCATACTCAACCATTATTTAACTGCAAAATAATGGTTATTTAAACATTTAAAGAAGTTTAAAGCACATAAGTATAACATCAACAATTGTAACCTAATTTCTTGAAGGCCCTACTCGGCCATTGTCTAAACTTCAGCAGAAACAATACAGACAGAACCTTGCTGTGGTGTAACACTCCAATCGAGAAAATAACATTTTTTTTATACAAGAATCCATGGGCTTTTTGGCTCAACTTGCCCCTTCACATGTGGCTCAACTAACCCCATACCAATTTCACTAACAAGTTGATCAACAGTACAAAAGTAAAACATAATTAGGAAAAGAAAATAACCCATAATGAAAGACTATTAAACCAAGTATCTAATGCAACCTACAGATTCAAAAAGATCTTTACAGGGACTGTAACAGAAATTCATATATCTGGTTCCACGAGATTCACTTTTTTACACTAAAATTAAACTTTTTGTCAGAGCATGTTTACCTTTGTCTTTATTCATTCATGTCAAAGAACAAAAAGGAAGTTATGCTGGTAGCTATCACTAGAGGGCAGCAAAACCGAGCTGTCTAATCCCATGGGCTAGCAGTAGGGGGTGGATCAACTTACCCCGTGGCTCAACTTACCCTGCTCTCCCCTAACTGGCTCTCGAATGATGGAGCTACATAGTACATGTCAGATGAATTAGAAGGTTGTACCAGCTTTAAGTTTTGATCATTGTTTTCCTGATTTTCTTCAAAAGAAGTCTGGACATAAAATGTGTACAAATCACTACGCCATTCTTTAGTGTGTGTAGCCTAAATGTATCATATTCTTTGAATTTTTATTCATAAATACCTGGGACAGCTAGTTCATCCATTCAGATTGGTCAAGAGAAGGTCACGTGGCCATGTTTAAACGTGCTATATAAACATGGTGAGGAGTGTTAAACATGGCCTAAGGAAATTGAGTCAAACGGGGGCGCTATCAGATGATTGCACGGAGCGCGCAAATTTCAGAGCCCAAAGTGGGTACACCCCCCTATATCAACTCCCATACAGTGCAAAATGCTAAATATTCAAAAATACACAAAAAATACTTAGAAGTCTCACAGCTTTTTACAGTAAAAGGAAAATTATTAAATGATTCATGAACTTTATTTTTCTGCTCAGTCTGTCCCTGGGCCAGTCGAGTTATTCCCCTTCCAAATAAAAACCCTGACACCAGAGTAATTTTCCAAACGTCCGAGCATCAATCTTGAAAAATGTCCCTACACCTCGCAGCAAATAGGACAATTTTTTAGGCCTATGTCATCCAAAATACATCCAGTTGGAAGTCAACAACCCCCAGGTCACAATTGGGCAAATTGTTTACACTGAAACCCTTTTTTGGGACTCTCAATCTGTTTAATATAGAATATTTTGAGGACCTACAAAAACTTAATGAGCTCAGCGCTCTGTTTTCTCCTTATTTAGAGGGGTGCACCCTATTGGTAGGTCAAATTTGGCTCGCGCAACTTCGCAAGGTTGAAACTTAAGCGCAAGTTCTGAACTTGTGCGTGGAGCTACTTAACGCTCAACATGGATGGATATTCAACACAGAGTCGAGGAGAGAGTATGAGGCTAACCTGTCAGATTTGTTCTCGACTTTTGATGTTTTTAACGGAAAAGTATTTATGAATGGGAATAAAAGAGTGGTGACTCAGTCTTAAACTACCGTTTAAATTTCTTGCAAAGTCGTGGTCGTGCATTAAAGGGCCTCGCATTTAGCTCGGTCCTTTATTGCACTGCCTGACACTCCGGTGTTTAACCTCGTAGACTGTTCTTTTATTCCCTTACTGTACATGTTACCTACCAGACCAGATACTGAGGGTCTTCTGTTGGTATCTGACGGCATGTTGTCCAGGTATATCATGAAGTAATTAGCGGTGGCTTCATCCATCTCAGTCACTGAGCAGTTAATACTGTTATCTGGGTGCCGCCACCACTCTGTTTCAAACCAACCTGAAAACCATTGAAAGATAAACATTAAACAAACATTGACTCAAATACTAAACCCTACCCTAACCATCCACAACTCGGCCTCGCTACCATGGGTAGCGCGACGTATGGATGCCTTTCATCACTAATATCTGGTAGGGATCTGTGGCATAACCAACAGGGGCAGTAAAAGGTTTTGAGCACTTCAAGGGTGCTAAAAGGGCATGCTTAGTACACAAGTCAAAATGCAAGTATTTTGATGATCAAGAGAGTCACTTGCTAGAAGGGCTAAAGAGTCATTTGTCAGGGGGTTGGTGTGCCGTCAACAAGTGTGGGATTAGTTTTTGCCAGAGGTAACTGTGTTTCTTCTTCACCAATGCCACTGACGATCAGGGGGTTTCACAACAAAAACAAAGAAGCTCTATTAATATCTGTAATACATGCATTAATGATACAAATAATGCACTTTTATGGATGCAATGGTGAGAAAAAATTTCAAAGGGTTGAAAGATGGAATGTTCCATTTAATGATCTGAAGTAGAGTTAAATAGAACTGAGACTACTCCATCTTTCAATAAATGAAAATATTATCTCCTTGCACGAATGCACAACATTCATGATTGGTTATATATACCATCGTTGGCAAGTACCTTTTTCATTTAATTTGAGGATGAAAGTAGTTTACAAAAAAGAAGAAGATTGTATTCCTGCATCAAGTATGAGGGTGTCCAGCGCGCAATTAGTCAAAAAGGATTGGACAAGAATGCAAGCACCAAAATGTACAGTTTATGATGATGGGGATGCAATGGATGGTTAAGAATGCCATGTGACCTAAAACCCTCCAATCAGATTACAAGGACTTCTAAGCGACCTGAGCATTAATAATTTGATGGATACACATTTACAACTATTCAGTGGCGTAACCAGACATTGGGGGGCAAGCGGGGCCAAAGGCATAATTTAGGGGGCTATTAAATGTATCTAACCATTAATGTTTGCATTTTTTCGATGTCATGTCGGGGGAGGAGAGGGGGCACGGGTTCTGAGCAGGGGGCTACCGACCCCCCCCCCAGCTTACGCTACTGTTACTATTATTAAAAAGTCAACAGGGAGATCCCAAATTTTTGACATTTGCCATTCAGCCATGCACGTTGCCTGGAAAACCACATTCGTGGCATAAAAATTATGATACACATAATCTATACAGACCTGGCAAAATCCAGACATACTTTGCGCCAAACAACTGTTGATGGTAGGCTGCACAGAAGACTCTTCTTGCCATCTTGCTGTAGAAACCACCGACTATAATGCGAGCTCCCAGTTCCTGAATTTGTTAATAAACAAAATGTAAAGGACTTCCAATTTTAAAACAGTAACACCACTTATATTGCAACATCAAAATACAATACCAAACTTTAACTTTTAATTTAGCCATCATTTATCAAAAATATAGAACAATGACAACAAAATTAAAAGTATATACTATTTTGGTTTGTACACAGCACCGATGTGTGAAGCACTATAAACTCTGTGCTTTCCTGATCAAGTCCTGCAGAAAAAATCCCTTGGCATCAGGTGGGATTCAAACCCAACCCCCGCCATTAGAGCACCACCAGTGTCAGTACCTTTCCTACAATGAATAGTTATATTAGGTGATGACCCCGGGTGGTTTTCCCAATAAAGCAGATTGACAACAAAAATAAAAAAACGAAACGAGACCAGATACAACTTGAAAAGCTTCTATATTTACGATAATAAAAAGGAACAACAGATGGAATTTCATAATCGTACAGTCTTGTATAGCTTTCTGGTTTAAATTTCAATTCACAATTCGATCATTATAAATCTTTCCGAATAGAACCAAAAAGGTTTTGCTGCAAACATTTCTGTACTGAACTTAACAATTCAAAAGAAGACCATTATATTATTATATAACCCTTATTACTTCGTAATCGTATAATGATTGGCCTGCTGTATAGTCTCCACCTCAAGGAGCTTTCGTGCAGTCCAGTTCGCGTCTACCGGGATGCATATTTGTTTTGTACACCGCAGCGAGTTTTGTACTGTAAATACTGCCAATTCTTGAGATGAGACTACAAACATTTATGCCTATAGAGGGTTAGGTTTGTAGGGTTATAGGGTTAGGTTAGGTTAGGGTTAGGGGTGCACCCCACTAAATAGGGAGAAACAGAGCGTCAAGCTCATTAATATTTGGTAGGCCCTCAAAATATTCTATATTTAGACAGATTTGTGAGTCCCAAAAAAGGGGTTTCAGTGTAAAAATGTTGCCAAATTGTGACCTGGGGGTTGTTGACTTCCAACTGGATGTATTTTGGATGACATAGGCCCTAAAAATTGTCCTATTTGCTGAGAGGTGTAGGGACATTTTTCAAGATTGATGCTCGGACGTTTGGAAGATTTCACTGCTGCAGGAGTGTCTTTTTATTGGAGGGAGAATAACTCTCCGGGCCTTGGTACTCCCCATATTAAATTGAGCAGAGGATAAAAGTTCAAGAGTCACCCTTTACTGTAAAAAGCTGTGAGACTTCTAAGTATTTTCTTTAGATTTTTGATTATTAAGCATTTTGCACTGTATGCTATGGGAGTTTATTTAATCATGGGGTGCACCCTTAGGGTTAGGGTTAGGGTTTAGGGTTAGACGTAGTCTCCTATCTCAATACGAAATTGACAGTGTTACAGTACAAAACCCCTCGCTGCGGTGTAAAACAAAAATATGCCGGACGGGGTAAATCAAACCCAAAGGTATGGCCGTCTATCAAGTAAAATACAACCAAAAAATTATGTGCAAGTTTTGTGGGATAATCTTAATAATGTTTAAACAAGCAATAAGTTAATACATGGAGGTAGGCTACCTCCATGGTTAATATAACACACCCCATAACTCTCAATCGGTAAGCTCCTCAAGTCTTTCAATAAAATGTCGCCAACTTTTCCAAAAACTTCATTTTTTTAGGCCTATGCGCAGAAATCATCTTACAATAATCTTCGATGTCTGCCAATTTCCTGAAAATGTCTTTGCCAATTGCAACTAGAAGAATTGGTTTCTTCTTGGCTGTTTTTGCCAAAATACCAATTTGATCGTGCCAGTAGTGCCGTCGATTTCACAAAACTCTTCCTAACTTAGGATTAATCCTAGGCAATGCTAAGAGATAGGACTAGTCTTAAATTAGGACCAGTACTTAAGACTAGTCCTATCTCTTAGCATTCCCTAGGATTAATCCTAAGTTAGGAAGAGTTTGGTGAAATCGACGGCAGGACTGGATTTCTCCGGCCCATGCTGCTTCAGGGGATTCTTGGCTGTTGGTACGGTCACTAAATCCGCTAATTTTCACTAGCACTCTCTCTGCTGTTCAGAGATCGCCTATCAAGATCGTTCGGATCAACCCTCACAAGCACACGGCCCCAAAACTCACACATTCATTTGCACGGAAATCAACATACGCCGAAAAACAACAAATGAAACCAAAAACCAAAACGACTGACTAAACAACAAAAATTGCTGAAATATGTTGGGACAATAACCATGGCCGGTATCCTTGCGTGACTTACTGTGACAGCAGAAAGCGCGTCCTATATTAATACAAAAAAAGCTCTGGAAAATTACTAGTGGGTGCGGGTGTCTAGAAGCGGGAAAAAATAAACGTGCGCGATTGGCTTATGGCCACGTCAGGCGAGAAGGATGAACTAATATGCTACCAGGTTTGGTTTAATTCGCAAGGGAAAAAAATAATAATGACCAAAACGCAAGGCGATTCTAACAGCCAGACCACACAGCTTTCTTGCCGACAAGAGGCCACTTCAAATCCTGTAATTAGCAACGTGTACTGCAACAATTTTATTATCCCTGATACATTTACTAGATCTATCAGATTTTATATACAGCATTACTCGCATTTTGTGAGATTTCTGCATCAATGTCACTGTACTATACTAGGGGTTTTCCCGGTCATCGTTGGCAAATAAGAGGCCCATTTAAATGTCGCATTACAACTGTCAATCAAATTTCACTTAATGTGAGCAATTGTTCTCTTGCTTCACTCCACCAATCAGTTTAACAATCCACTCGAACAGCACTCAAATTTGCATTCAAGCAGCAGCTTTATTTTTTCCAGCGCTCAATTCAGTCATCCAAATTTGTTTTCGGGAAGGTTTTTTGAAAATGAATAAGAATAATGACACAAACTAGGTTCTTGAAATTGTTCAATTTATAGGCCTATACTTGTTTTCCCTAGATGAAGCCTCTTAAGGAAGATACAAAGATAGAAACAAAGAAAGAAATAAACATACACGTTTACAAAGAAATAGATTTTGGGGGGCAGAAATTTAAAACGAAAGTGACAGTTTGATAGAAATCTCCAGTTGCGCATACACCCCTAAATTGACTGTCAATTCCGCATTTCATGTTTAAATTTAATATAATGCTCATGAATAAATTCGCACAACTCAAAGTGAAATGGAATGATGGTTTTAACTAAAGCGGCAAAATCATCGCTTTCATGAATGCATCCGGGAGCAATATGCAGCTTTTTTACAGAAATTAACAGCTTTTGCTTTCTACTTCTGTTATTACTGATAAAAAGTATGTGTCATTCAAAAAGAAGTTTATGTTTCAAAATTACTATTAGTCTTTCGAGGCGTAATAATGAATTTATTTATACTGGTAAATGTGAGTTGCATACAAAATCATGTATATAAAAGACATACAGCAGTTGGACAGATGTGTTGTGACATGGCGGAGCGGTCTAGTGCACTCTGGAGTCAAACTCTTATTCTGATCAGCAAAGTATGGGTTTGAGTCTCGGTCTTGACCTTGACACTTGTGTCCTTTAGCAAGACACTTGACCATTATTGATGCATCCTAACGGATGGGATGTAAAGCTGTAGGTCCCGTGTGTTGTGTAACGCACATCAATGAACTCGGTACTCTTATCGTTAAGAGAAGGGGTTTGCTCCGTTGTTTTCTGGCGGGTTGGCTGCACATTGCAATTTAACCTGAACAAACTGCTATTCATAAAATGCGCATCATCATAAAAACAAGGAGCAAATATCAGCACCGTGATAAGTACCGGCACTATAGAACTTTCTGTTGTTGATAAAGAAACCGCGCTGGTTGGCATGGATCGCCGAATGTTAGAAAGACATTCAATCTTGTTAACAGATGTTTTAACCAAATTCAACATTTTCTGCAAACTTTCTCAAAAACTACGTTACTTCAGAGGGAGTCGTTTCTCACAATGTTTTATACTATCAACAGCTCTCTGTTGCTCGTTACCAAGTAAGTTTTTATGCTAATATATATTTTGAGTCATTACCAAACGTGTACGATTCCTTTAAATAAAATAACTCCCATGATTGGTTGTTTTGTTTCCAACAAATTCAACACTATTTTTGAATATTTGTGTCATGTTACAAACTGTGGCTATCTATTTTTGTTTTGCATTTATGGCTTTCAATAGTTTTCCAACCTCGGTTGGCATAAACTCGGACTGTAACATTACAATAGAAAGGTCTATAAAAAGTGTTCATCATAAGTAGGACTTGAAACTTTGCATGGTGGGAGTACAATCACGTGTGGTTTGAAGTTACACCGTGCATAAATCTCGTTATGAGTTGTGGTGGTTCTGAGAAGAACCGGTGGTTCTCTGAACAACCACAACTCATCAAGAGATTTATGTAGGCCAACATGGTGTCACCGCAAACCGCACTTGATTGAATGTTTATCATTAATACATTTCATTATAACAGTTATCATTTATTTTGGAAGAGTAAGTTAATGGAGGCCTTTTTGGACACCAGGTGGCAGCAGACTTACCAGAGGTCAATTCATTGTTCTCGGTAATTTGCGCATGCTCAGAACTACGTCAACAATGGAAATTTACCTGTAAGTCTACTGCCACCTAGCGTTCCAACGGTCTACCATTGGCTTCATCCTCTAGTTTTCAATCAAGCCAAACACACCAAACAAACACACCATCAAGCCAACCCGTAAAAAGGGTCATTAAATTAGTTGATCCAATTATGTTTTGTCAGAGATTTTATGAACATTATTCATGCTTATTTCGATTGGGCATTTTCAATAAGCTATAAGCTACAAACTACAAAGCTCCTTTTTGTATTTTAATAGCGTTCCTCGGTCAGCAATAAGTGGTTCACTGACCAATGCAAGCAATTTGATGGAACACCCACGTGCAGCACACAGAATATTAAGCAGAAAGCAAATAAATGTGTGTTCAAAAAGTCACATCATTGCCTGTAAAAATGGCCGACCTTACATTGTATGACGTCAAGTTGGAACTATTTATTAAATATAAAAATTCATTAGTTTTTCCAAGAGCAAAAACTCAGAAATCAGATTAGAGTGGGAAATGCATGAATGGAGATGGTGTAATTCATAATACAAAATGAACGACTTAACACTATGTGACTTCAAGTGGGAACTAATTTTCCGAGAGCAAAAAACTCTGAAATCAGATTAAAATAGTAAAGAAAATCAGGCATGAATGGAGGAGATGGTGTTATTCATGCTACAAAATGAAATAAACAAAATTATAACACATGAAGAGAAAAACACAAGAGTGAAAATGTTCAAGACAGGAAGAAAAAGTATTTACAAAAACCTAAAAAAAACATTGTCATTGAGTACCTTTATGTTTGCCACCTGAGCTGTAGGATTATCAACAAAGCTCTCAGCTGCAACAATGTCAATTCCTCTTTGTTTGGCATCCCTGTGAAAGTCAGCCATGGACTATAAAATACAAATAAAAAAGTACTTGTTAAATTAGAAAAAGGTTGACCATTGATAGATATTTAAAATCAAACATACCATTTTGAGTTGGAGTATAAAGTTTTGAGGTGTTGGCATTTTTTCCAATTACGCTGGACCTCAACTAGACTGGTAGTCTTTTACAGGCCCAATTATTTCATTGGATACAATGATTTCATTGGATAAGCGTGCAGTGACGTAAAGTTTTCATATCTGTGTTATGATTGGTCCGTGGTGATGTAGTTTGTCAGCTTGCACTTTCGGTCGTCCGCATGCAGCGTGTGCATAATGTTTGTACATGCATGTAATGGTGTTTTTTTCACTATGTAATGTGTACAAGTACGCGTGAATTGACTGCGAATCTCCAAGTGAAATTGATGCGAGAAGAAGATGCAAGCTGAACGCGACAAGACACAGGTACTGTTCCGACATCCCAACAAAGTTGTCGATGGGTTTGCTTGAAAAGGACGCCGCATTTCATAAACATGCGCTTTTTCAGACAATGTAATTATATGCCTAGCCTTAACATTCATAATCAAAGTCACTAATAGTTACACCTATAACAAGCTTTTGTTCTGTCCACGTTTTGGAGTCAAAATTATTGTTACTTTCTACTTACTACGCGCCAAATACCTTAACCCTGCGCTGTATAGGTTACTTTTCGACTCCCAAAATGAACTGGCAGGAGCGAAAGTTAGAGGGTAACGTCACGTGCGGACATACACTAGCCCCCCTAACAAATATTGGCTCTAGAACAGCGCCTGGTGTGGATAATAGGCTATGGTATATAACATGACAGTAAAGTTAGTTTGATATTGGACATTGGGCATGTAGGCCTATACATGTACGGTACGTTTATACAACGAAAGTATACTTTCAGTCCATTACGGCCGAATGCAATTTTCCATAGTTTTGCAAATACAAACAAATTCATTTTGTCCTACTTGTCAGGAGCCCCCAGTGTTGGTATGGGCATAGAGCAAGGACATGCAAGGGTGATGTTTTCATTCAGTTGTATGTTGCATTAGTAACTCTTAAAAAAAAACGAAGGATATACTCAAATTTGCACTTAGAATGTTAATGTTTAGTAACTTTAAATAATAACGGTTAAAAACAAAATATTGTATTTGACTCCCGCCAGGGGGCGCTCTTGCATTCAAATGCCTCATTTTGAATGTGACAAACCTTTATGAACTTTTGAAAAAATTATCCGGTTAAAATAACATCCAGGTTTTACTCATTTATATCGGCAATCCTGATAACCACGGAAGTAAAATGTTTAAACTCTTGGCACAAGAATTTTAAAAAAAATCATCCCACAAGTATATTAGCCAATATGATCAGTTATACCAGACCACCAGATGTGATAATGGTATCCTATTGGTTGAATACTTACAATTTAAAACATATTGTTAATTATTAAAATTGACCTTTTTGTGACGCATTGGTGACACCATACAGATTGTTTATGCATTAATATGCCAACAGAAAGTTTACATTTGCGGTACGTTTCATTTCCGCATGTCCGGATCGAAAGGTTTGTCAGAGGAATTCCCCCGCTCTAAAGCCAGACTCCTGCCTGCCGTGAACCATGCGTGAACTACGGCTTCCCACTTGGCACACCACTGCTTTTGGTTTTGACACCTACCCTGCGATTAAAGTAGACATTCACTGTGCAATATGTGAATATCCATTGTCAATTATCGATGTGCAAGGTAGACATTCACTGTATACAAACGTATGCGAATGTCTACCTTGGATATGATACTACATGTAGACATCCCTGAACATAATTTTTTTTTAAAGGGATGTGAAAGTTCACCGTTAAATATTTTTTTAATTAGTATATATCGCTGTACAAAATAAATTGAATGTCCAAAGTTCATGTCCAAACATTACACTGTTTCCGGGAGTAGCAGGCTCTAAGCCGCTGGCGCATCTGCTGCCTTGTGTTTTACACATTGTCCGGTATGATAGTCGACGTTTGCTGTATACAAACGTATGTGAATGTCTATAATGGAGATGATACTACATGGAGACACCCAAGTAAAATTAAAAAAAGATGTGAAAAATTAAGTGGATTTTTTAAAATTAGTATACATCTTTGGACAAAGCAAAGTGAATTTCCAAAGTCCATGTCCGAACAATGTTTCCGGGAGTAGCAGGCTCTAATTGAGCTTCACCCCTGCCGTGAACCACGGCATGCCGCAGGCGCACCGGCTGCGTTTTGTTTTTGGACACCTCATCCGGTGTGAAAGTCGACGTTCGCTGTGTACAAATGTATGTTATTCACTTCTTAGGGCACTATTCATATGTTCTTGCAGGTAAATTTTAGCTGCTTTTGTATTGTATTTGTGTGTATTTTATTGTATGTAATCAGGGCCCCCAGGGAGAACAGTTCATTGACAACTGATGGAGCTACTCTTGTTAAATAAGACGAAATTAAAAAAATGAATACCGTACACGTATAAATAAATAAATGTCTGGAGATGGGCCGTGTACAAACGTATGCGAAAGTCTACGTTGGATATGATACTATACACGTAGACACAATCTTATTAATAAGCATACATCTTTGTACAAAGCAAAGTGAATATTCAAAGTCCAATGTCCGAACAATACAACAATGGAGTAGCAGGCTCTAAGCTGGACCCCTACCGTCAACCATACGTGAACTACGGTATGCCGCTGGCGCACCCGCTATATTTGGTTGTGATACCCAAACGGGCATAAGAGTCGCTTACAAACTTGTGTAAATTGTCCAATATCCAATATCGATGTACAAGGTAGACATTCGCTATACAAACCTATGCGAATGTCCAAAGTCCAATATCGAAAAAAAACCGTTGGCATTCGGTGTCCAATGTCCAGAATCATCTCACACGACAACATCAATTCCGAACCTAAATATTAGCACCCTTTGTTGTCTTTCCTTTATCAATTCAGGGTTTTAATGCGGCAACGATATTTTCGAAGGAAAATGATCACAGAAGAAGCTCCAAGAAGTTCCAAAAAATAATACCGTATAGATGGGCACTGACAATTTTTTTTAAATACCGACGTGAAGTGGTCGAACCCCTTTGGTGTCAACTTTAACGATGCATAGTGGCAGTAGCATTGTCATAACCTAAATTCGAGCCCCAAATTGAATTGTTAAAAAAGCACATTTTAGGCTATTTTATATCCACTGCTCAATATAAATATAATTTGACTTCAGCTTCAGAGCCTCGCTTTTAAGCGAGAGTCATCTTTTAGAAACGTCTTTATTACAATTGTCAAGTTTTCTGGTTGATGCCATACACAATTTAGGACACATTTAGGAACCCCACCTTTGCAAATTGAAGAACAGGTCTTGCACAATGAATTTTGCTCTCAAGAAATTTACAAGCTTGAATACATGTAGATAATAATAGATTTTTCCATCAAACTTGCTAAAAAAAGAAGATCACAATAACTGTACAAGGTTGCATCTGCGATGTTTTCGGGTGAACAAGTAACATTTCATTATAATATAGAACAAGTCGAGAGCCGCTAACAATTACAAGGGTTAAGATTAATAATAGCTTGTATGGTGTGTGACCTTAAGATGACAACGTGACCTGCTATACCGTGTTTTGTTTTGATCATCAAGTGAATTCTACAAAAATAGATAAACCCAGTTGATATTGCCCCGCTCGTGTTCAAGCCTTCACTGTAAAAATGAAGGGCAAAGAAGTTGATGGGTAATCTGAAAATGGGCAAACTAGGTAATAGTTCATGAGTTTGTTGGTTAATACTTTCTACAACATGTGTGGCATTTTCCCTGTTGGTTAACTGAAACAAAAGCACTAAACAAACGGTAAATATACTACATCAGTTGGGTCAGTCTCAGATAGCGAAGATGGGTTTACCCATTATATAGCAAAACATTATTCTTCTGCCTCATCGTTGGGCATCTTTCCACATACAGTTGGGTAAAGTTAAACCACATTGGGTGCAAAAGCATAAAAACGATCTTTTCCAACATCTTTGGACAAAGCAAAGTGAATTTCCAAAGTCCATGTCCGAACAATGTTTCCGGGAGTAGCAGGCTCAAATTGAGCTTCACCCCTGCCGTGAACCACGGCATGCCGCAGGCGCACCCGCTGCGTTTTGTTTTTGGACACCTCATCCGGTGTGAAAGTCGACGTTCGCTGTGTACAAATGTATGTTATTTACTTCTTAGGGCACTATTAATATGTTCTTGTAGGTAAATTTTAGCTGCGTTTGTATTGTATTTGTGTGTATTTTATTGTATGTAATCAGGGCCCCCAGGGAGAACAGTTCATTGACAACTGATGGAGCTACTCTAGTTGAATAAGACGAAATTAAAAAAGTGAATACCATGATGTATAAATAAATAAATGTCTATGTTGAAGATGGGCCGTGTACAAACGTATGCGAAAGTCTATGTTGGATATGATACTATACACGTAGACACAATCTTATTAATAAGCATACATCTTTGTACAAAGCAAAGTGAATATTCAAAGTCCAATGTCCGAACAATACAACAATGGAGTAGCAGGCTCTAAGCTGGACCCCTACCGTCAACCATACGTGAACTACGGTATGCCTCTGGCGCACCCGCTATATCTGGTTGTGATACCCAAACGGGCATAAAAGTCGCTTACAAACTTGTGTGATTGTCCAATATCCAGTATCGATGTACAAGGTAGACATTCGCTATACAAACCTATGCGAATGTCCAAAGTCCATTATCGAAAAAAAAAACCGTTGGCATTCGGTGTCCAATGTCCAGAATCAAACTAACTTTACTTTCATGGTGAGTGCCTATCTCAATTTTCTCACACGACAACATCAATTCCGAACCTAAATATTAGCACCCTTTGTTGTCTTTCCTTTATCAATTCAGGGTTTTAACGCGGCAACGATATTTTCGAAGGAAAATGATCACAGAAGAAGCTCCAAGAAGTTCCAAAAAATAATACCGTATAGATGGGCACTGACAATTTTTTTTAAATACCGACGTGAAGTGGTTGAACCCCTTTGGTGTCAACTTTAACGATGCATAGTGGCAGTGGCATTGTCATAACCTAAATTCGAGCCCCAAATTGAATTATTAAAATAGCACATTTTAGGCTATTTTATATCCACTGCTCAATATAAATATAATTTGACTTCAGCTTCAGAGCCTCGCTTTTAAGCGAGAGTCATCTTTTAGAAACGTCTTTATTACAATTGTCAAGTTTTCTGGTTGATGCCATACACAATTTAGGACACATTTAGGAACCCCACCTTTGCAAATTGAAGAACAGGTCTTGCACAATGAAATTTGCTCTCAAGAAATTTACAAGCTTGAATACATGTAGATAATTATAGATTTTTCCATCAAACTTGCTAAAAAAAGAAGATTTATTAAATCACAATAACTGTACAAGGTTGTATCTGCGATGTTTTCGGGTGACCAAGCAACATTTCATTATAATATAGAACAAGTCGAGAGCCGCTAACAATTACAAGGGTTAATAGCTTGTATGGTGTGTGACCTTAAGATGACAACGTGACCTGCTATACCGTGTTTTGTTTTGATCATCAAGTGAATTCTACAAAAATAGATAAACCCAGTTGATATTGCCCCACTCGTGTTCAAGCCTTTCTTCTTTGTACCAACCGAGGTCTGCTGTTTATCATTTCCGAAAAGAGCTGCTGAAACATTACGGTAAATTAAACACAATAAAATTAATTTTTTTAGAAAAATTAAGTTAATTTCTAGTTTTTAATTTACACACAATCAAATAAGTACTGGAAAAGTCGAGACCGGTCTCCCCCTCCCACCTGTATCTAGTCTCCCCCTCCCACCTGTATCTAGCCCCCCCCCCCCACCCCCTCGGACTCGGTGGGAGGACTCGGACTCCGACAACAGGGACTCGACTTCAGCACTGAATCCAACCAAACTGTAACAAAATCAATCTAAACGAGTGCCCTCGTTTAAGAATAAAACACCGTGACGGTTTTGTTTGTTTGAATTTTGAGCACGTTCATAATGTACATTATAATTATTTTGTTATTGTTGTAACCCTTCCCTTGGGTAATGGGGGTATGTTCCTTTTGGAATAAAACGATAAATCAATCAACCAATTGTTTTAAATGCGGCAATCGAGAAGCAATGGTGAGTTTGATTTATTTTTTAAGCAACCGGACAACATCGGTAACTCTCAAAGCAGTATCCCCACCTTGTGTGACCATAGGCCTATGAAATGACAAAGTGAAAAGTGAAAAGTTCAATCAGTCATCTAAGTCACAAGAAAACAGTGAACCAACTCCTTACGTTTTTCACCGTTTTCAAACATTGGGTTTTTGACTAGTGAAACCTATTGTTTCACTCTTTTCTCAAAAACTATAGCATTTCAAGCAAAAAACTTTAAAGAAAAGTTTCCACCGTGACCATCTTTATACCATAAAGTGCAAATCTGTGAAAATGTATACGTTCAATCTTGTTGTGCACACCCTTTGAATTCCATTTTTAAACAGATCAGTATTTCAGTCAAAATTCTCTGTGGGGGATTGGGATTGGTACCGACTACAGATTACAAATAAACTGATTTTCGATACCCTAGCGCCAACTTTTGAGGCACAAAATCAACAATTTGTAATTGTTTAATGTATAATTACATGTACTTCTTTTACTTTTTGGGATTTTTGAATATTATCAGCCTACGGATACCTTATGAAAATAATGTTACGATTTTCAAAAGCAAAGTGCATGAAGGTGCACTTCTCTAATCAAACTTACCCAGGTGCAACGAACCCCTACGAAACTGATCTTAAGAAACTTTCACGATATTAAATTACGTCATATTATAAAGCATTGGTGTTTGTTTGTTAGTGTGTTTGTTTGTTTGTTTGTTTATATGATCTTCTTGACAAGGGAACTCGGCAAAATAAGGGGATATAAGCACCAAGCTGGCAACAGCCCAATCTCTTTCATACAAACATAGGTTTAACGTCTATGATTATGAATTGTACAAGTTGTGATTCAGTAACTAGACGACAATACTTATTCTAGTCATTGTGAAATCAGCGGTTTGCTTGGTAGGATTCGAACCCACAACCTTGTGATAGGAAGTCCTGCATTTTAACCACTTGACCACAGTTACCATAATGCTTTATAATATATGACGTCATTTAATATCGTGAACATTACTGGAAGCATGAACCTCTTACGGGCTTAGGTAATTTTAAAGACACTGGACACTATTGGTAATTACTCAAAATAGTTGTTAGCATAAAAACTTACTTGGGAACGATCTTGGAGAGCTGTTGATAGTATTAAACATTGTAGGAAACGAATCCCTCTGAAGTAACGTAGTTTTTGAGAAAAAAGTAAAATATCTGAATTCATTTCGAGACCTCACGCATCTGACAGCACACAACTTCGTGTGACAAGGGTGTTTTTTCTTCCATTATTATCTCGCAACTTCGATGACCAATTGAGTTCAAATTTTCACAGGTTTGTTATTTTGTGCATATGTTGAGATACACCAAGTGAGAAGACTGGTCTTTGACAATTACCAAAGGTGTCCACTGTCTTTACATGCAGTTTGCGAGAACTTCAATTATGGTTTTTAATCTTCATATACACCCTAATGCAAAACCAATTATTGTGAGTGGTGTTTGCGGTGAGGAAGTAAGTTCAGAATAGTCCATCAATTACCTTCCCATTACAAATTATTCTATTCCATACATTTAAGTTCATTAATACTCTACACGATTTGTAATTAATTTATAAATGTAAACGTCATGTACTGACTTAAGGGGTCTGTATACGTTTAGTAATTACTCAACAAATTAATGGCAATATAAACTTACTTGGTAGACGTACAGCAGCTTTGGATAGTATAATGCATTTTGAGAAACCTTTCACTTCGCTACACTCTCGGTTTTGAAGTGTTCCCACATGAAGGTACATTATTTCATTTTTGTTTACTGCCAAGGAACTTTTTGTGGATGCGAGAGCATCTATTCTGGGATTTGATGTGTTTAATGACATTCATTTTGTCCCAGGTTGAAAACCGATGGAGCCGTTGCTAAAAATAAACCAAGTCAAAAAACGGGAGAACAAAGAGAAGTCTATGATTTACGGGGTCGACAAACATGTGTTTGTTGGGCGGTGGGGTTAAAAAAGTTACGCCATGCTTGCAGGAAAAATTAATGCACACATAATTCCTAGGCACATACAGTACGCATTACAGTGTTTACATCAGAAAAAAATAATGCAAGCATGCTGCATGTTCTTTGGAGACCAGGCTTTCATTCTGATATTTTGCTTGTTGTCAATTATGTATCATGCATGTTTGACAATACATTAAAAAGTTTTGGGTACTTGATCCTTCGGAGCCCCCTTCCACAAACCCACCCCTTGTCCCCCAAAATCGGTGGGTATTTTCCCCACAGTATTCCCGGATATCTGCCAGTGTTTTTAATTGATTAACTAATATTTAGAATTGCACTCACCAGGGAGAAAAGAGGTACGGATTCGTGGAGAGTTGCAACTTTCTTCCAGTTGAACTCCCGGAAGATTGCGAGCTTGGCGATGTTGTACAGCGATTCCGGCGACAGCAGACGGAAAAAACGTGGAAATAAAGCACGGTTTGAGAGCTTGGGAGAACTTGATCCATACGATATCTAGTGATAAATTAATAGACACATCAAAACAGAATTAGACGGTTAAAACCAAAAGTTCAGTTAGTTTTTCCATGATGACTCTTGAACTATGTTGGCTCACCTCGGACAAGTTTATTTCTTGTTCTGTAATTTTTCTTTATTTTGAATTTTTTATTATTAGGTGGTTAATTTCTTTGTGTACATTTTAACACCAATTGGGGGACAGGATGGGGGCGTGGAACTGCACTGCGCGTCGTGCAATGGGCTTGAGCTTGGGCTCCGGATAAGAATTCATAAGTTGAAAACGTGCAGTTTTTGTACAGGGCTTCATACTTGCGGGAATTTTCTTGCGTAACACTTGAAAAACGGCGCGCACTGATTATTGCAACACCAAAATTCGCTTCGCATTCGCTTTTGCGTGAAGTATGAACCGGGCTTAAAGGTTGTGTACACGTTTGGTAATGACTCTGAAAACTAAGGCAATAAAAACTTACTTGGTAGGAGTATAGCTTTGGATAGTATATAATGCATTTTGAGAAACTTTTCACTTTGAAGTACCGCGGTTATGGAAAAGATATCACTTTTTATCCCACACATTTGAATCTGAGAAGCGTTACTGACAGTAACGTTTCTTAGATTGTGACATAACCACTCCAGATTTTCGGCAATATCTAAAAAACGCTACCACCTTTTGAAATGAAATCTTCCCAGATTAGTTTTATGGTAAATATCTACAACTATATAGGATTGAAACAAACAGTGGGTTCCAATTACCAAACGTACACAATCCCTTTAAGCGGATTCGAAATTTACACAATTGAGATGAGTTATTACGTTTTTCATTCAGATCTGCACATTTTATTTAGTAGTGGATTTACACACCATATGTTTAGGTAACTACTGGTTAATAATCTATAAGTGTCCTCTACCTACCTGGATAAGGTTCCAATGATGAGAAGCTTGTGCAGTCGGTTCCGTGGCGATAGAGCACCCCGCTCCCAGTATCATTACCTTGGTGGTTGATCTGTTAAACAACTCTCTGTACATCACATCTGTAGCCTCACCACCATCACACTAAAAACAACGGCATTATTCAAATCGTTAACAGAAAAATTATTACTATCAGTACAAAGCTACAGTGGAATAAAACTGTCCTTAGGTAATAACATTTTTTAAAGTTCACTTTCAATAGATCGATTGGGATTTTGGTGACTTTGGACTTGAATTGCTGTAGCGTTAGTTATTAGAAGGCTTTTGTATGTATTGTTTACCAAGATCATAGAACAACAGTATTTCTAGTCTTAAAAAACGTATATGAAAGGAAAATGCTTGTAATGTAATAATTGCAAGTTTCCAATGCAATATCAGAAGTTAATAAATTTGACACCGATGTCAAAGATCACGAAAGCAGTTTTGAAATTGTTCTAATAATTTTCATCCAAAGCATGTCAAGAGTGTCTTTCCCCCTTCCGAAGCGGCAAGTGTAAAATAGGACATGCAGTTCATTGGATTTCATCTAGACAAACGTGATCTCATTGACGAATCGGTCATTATAAATCATACAAATTCGAATACTCCAGATGGGATAAGTAAGCGGTTCCGAATACTCCGAAGAAATTTCACTTATTCAATTTGGCAATGTGACTGTCCGATACTGACTGATATTCAGATTTCGTGACGACGTCCATAAATTTTGAATAAGCTCACCAGTTGCCATGAAAGAAATTACTGCTTTGAATGAGTGTATATATGCAGAAATTGTTGTTCTTGATACAGCCGAGTGTTTGTCAAATTTTTATCAAATTGTTTTCACTTAATAATTTTATTCTGTATAGAGTCACGTCATAATCGGGTCACCAAACATCACCGGAAAGCCCCGATATAATCTACCTGGTCAATGGCAGCAAATGGTATTAAAAGTTTTGCATTCATACCTCACTGGTTTTTCCTCATTACAGCTCTACACCACCACTGAAAACTTCACTCAAAATTGCGAGTCCGTAAGTTTTAAATCACAATATCGAGGCCCAGTGGGAGACTTTTAGGGGAGCTACATGTCTGAAATTGTTGAGCATGAAAAAAGAAAAAATACAAAAATACAAAATAACAAATAAAAAAGAAGGCTTTAAAAAAAATAAGATGTTCACACACATTGAACATTCATTGCTTGCAGGGCAGGGCGTAAAAAGAAGAAGAATATTTCTTGTTCGAGAAACTCAGGACAAGTACATTGGAAGGAGCAAGTCTTAACCACTTGAGCATGTGAGTCACATGAACAAGGAGTGCAGAGATGTCTGATATACTGGGGGTGTTGATGGCGACGACTTACCGTAGTACAAAAAAAAGAAGGAGAGTCACTCACTTTCTTTATATTATTTTGGTGGCGATGGTTAACCGTTTGCTTTTCCGCCAAATAACTGAATGAGATGGTTGAAAACAAAGTGAAGAGATTTGTGTGTTGTCTGTGTAGCGTAATGCCCTTTTCGCGTTGAACATAAACCGTCTTTCGGGAAGTTAGGTACCGAAATGGCGTGGTTAATCGTCGGGGGTAAACCGTGTTTGGTGCACACAACAAGAAAGTTATTAACTTGTATTTTCTGTGCAAGCGCATGACGGCCAGGAATCGTCATTCTAACCCTTCAGAGTGAGAGACAATGGAGTTTCTATACGGACCGGGCTATTTTTGGGAAAGACACCGGGGTGTATTGGTATATTTGATTAACATAGGTAGTGAGCCACAATATTTGCAGTATGGTAAAATGGTAAAATGGTCAAATAGTCATAGAGTCAAATGGTCAAATTATGGTCAAATGGTCATATGGTCATATGGTCAAATGGTCAAATGGTCAAATGGTCAAATGATCAAATGTTTTAAATGGTCAAAATGGTCAAAATGGTCAAAATGGTCAAATGGTCAATTAGTCAAACAGACAACCAGTCAAACGGTCAAATGGTCAAATGGTCAAATGGTCAAATGGTCATATGGTCAAATAGTCATAAGGTCAAAATGGTCAAAATGGTCAAAATGGTCATATGGTTAATTGGTCAAATGGTCAAGTAATCAAATAGTCAAAATAGTCAAATAGTCAAACAGTCCAACGGTCAAATAGTCAAATAGTCAAATAGTCAAATAGTCAAATAGTCAAATGGTCAAGTAGTCAAATAGTCAAAATAGTCAAATAGTCAAACAGTCCAATGGTCAAATAGTCAAATAGTCAAATAGTCAAATAGTCAAATAGTCAAATGGTCAAATAGTCAAATAGTCAAATAGTCAAATAGTCAAATAGTCAAAGAGTCAAATAGTCAAACAGTCCAATGGTCAAATAGTCAAATAGTCAAATAGTCAAATAGTCAAATAGTCAAATGGTCAAATAGTCAAATAGTCAAATAGTCAAATAGTCAAAGAGTCAAATAGTCAATAGTCAACTGGCATCTAAATAGAATGCAATGCGATCGGTCCACACATTTCGCGGGTTTTCACGGAGCATTTTCTCAGTGGCGAACCTCACTCTCTTCTTTAAATCCAAATCCGTCACAAGTCCCTTTTACAGGCCTGCCTGTATTTGAATACGGGATACTTTGCACGTTGCCGCTATTTCTCTCTGTGATTTTCCGCTCCAATGATGAATATATGCACGATTTTCGTTTGAAATTAAACCACGAAATACCATGTTGACAAATTTCTCTTGCTTTCTGTACTAACTATCCAGTTTTGCTTCACTTTGATGTATTTTCTCTGCTCCACCAACCAAAAATTGCAATTTATCTGTGTCCACTCAACTCCATCCTAATAAAATGTCTATGAAATATAGTTGTATATAACCTATGGCACAGAAGGGGTTACACTTCTTCTTTTTTTAAATTTTAAATACAAAATCATAGTAAATCGAAGTCAAAAGTAATCTAATTCAAAGGCAGCAAGTTTGACTCGAACCGAGTCGTTAAAATGAGTCAAAATATTGACTAGGTCAAACTGATCCGGGATACTGGTGTTGTGTTTTTACCTCCAATTTAGAGTCACTTTGACCCGGAGGTCGGGTCAGGCTGACCCGAAAGAGTCAAGAGTTTTAAATTCCACATCAAGGTATAGGCACACTATTTGAACATTAACAGCTTTAACATTCAGTAGTCAAATAAACCTCTTTACTTCCTTGTTCGGAGTTGGTTTTAAGCAGCTTTCGGTACAAACTACACAATACAAGCTATATATGGGCCCTACTCATTCACACAACAATCAATACATGATTCACCAACGGAACTGTCCATTATGCTTTTAAAAATGAACACCACTGCATTGGACACAACTTCAATAGTATATAACTGTCATAAGTTTGTAATATAAGCCACTTGGTTCAACGGATGGCGCCTAAAACATTTCCGCCACTCTAAAACGAAACTGAGGCCGTTTCCGAGTGCAGAATTTTTGTATGCATGTCATGATCTCTAGTGAATTAAAACTACAATAAAGAATTGGAACGCAATTCATTTTCAAGATTTAGAGAAAAAATCCTCACGGCTCTTACGTATTAGTCAATTATAATTAGCCCAAATGCGACAACTTTCTCATTCATAAGAAAGCGATCAAACAAAAAAACCCGAATAAATCAAATAAAAATATAGAAACAGATTTTCAACAATATTTTGGGTCTGTGTTTCACTAACATTGTCATGAAGATTGCTCCGTAAAAACACTTGTCATTACTTTGTAATATCATTGCAAATTATTCACGGTTTATTTTTCCTTTCCTTGAATAAAAATCCCCTTTTTTACAACGCTCCCTCAAACTTCGAAGAGTGACTTAAAGATGGGCTATAACGTCAAATTCAGTTTTGTGAGACACTCATTTTCCAATAGATAGAGTCCTCATGTAAGTGGGGAAACAATTACAAGTCTCTAACCTTATGTTAAAGTGGTGTAATTGCCATTCTATTCGATGCACTTCTAGTGCAAAATTTGTCAACATTCAAAACATGTTTTGGTTAGTAGTATGTAAAGCGTATATGAACTCCTTTTTATGTGGAGGGTCATAACCCTCAGTCGTGAGGGTCATGAGGGTCTCCCATCCAGCGCAGACAGTGACCAGGTAGATCGATAAAAATGTAAGGGGAGTGTACTTGTCTAAAATAGTGTATTATTTTTATTTATTAATATCAAAGACGCGTCGAATGAAAAATTATATCAAGATTGATTGTTTGTTTGTTGTTGTTGTTGTTGTTGTTGTTGTTTTTTTAAAAATTGTATCAGCTAACAATAGTTAGAAGAAAAATGAAGTACAATGCACATTACTCGATTCAAACAAGTGGTGTTAATAACACCCCCGTGGTCAAGAATGTACGAGTCCAGTAGATTTGTTGTCTTCTGCTACGTTTTGATCGTGTTCGAGCACGCTCTCAGTTGCCGGACCGTACAACAAAGACCCGAGCGGATGAGTGAACACGAAAAGTTATGCCAAAACATTATATCATAAAGGTAGAACTCTGTCCCGTTTTTTGTAGATGATGTGTCCATACCAATGCTGAAAAAATTGCCGTGTATATAAGGATTAAAGTATCCCATCCTAGATTTCTGGAAATCTTTGGTAAGAATACCGCCATGAACTCTATTTATGTTTTTTACTTTATACCCCCCCCCTTTTCTCTCTTAAGGTTTTAATGTTTTTAGAGTAGATATCCTTTGTATTTTGTGTGAAATTTCCAAATAAATAATTTTAAGTTATACTAAATTACTAAATACAATAACATACTCCCCAAAAGGAGTCGAATCAATCTAACTCAAAACAACCGGCGTGGGGTTTGCTCTTTTATACAAAACGTTACTTTTTCCCCTACGTATCAAACGAAAGAAAAATTCAAATATACGATCCTCAAAAGTGTGATTACAATGTTTAAAATTAAATAAATAGTTAAACAGAAATATTAAAAACACGAGTAATTCAACCGAATTAAATACAACCCACACACAAGATGTTTCCCGTCTTTTGGCATAGAAAGATCATGCAAGCATCGCTTTTATAATCTTCATTTTTAATAATCTAACAATCGTCATTAAACGATTCATATTTATTAATTTGATGTTGAAACATTATCGCACTGACCTCTATGCTACACCGATACGGCAGCAAATAAATGTTTTTACCCATCTTCATGCCAGTTAAATTAGTTTTGAGCAGTGTAGGGTATTCGAGAATCCTCGAGATCTAAATGGAACGAAGATTGATGTCAAAATATTCGTGTGTTGTGAAGTTTTCAACACGAGGCATATGTATTAAAACGAATCTGCAACTATTACCAAATATTATTATTACGTAAACACCGTAAGGACGGTGCATGAACAATTCACAAATCAGAGCAAAAAGAGTAAACACGCAAGGACTTACTGGTCCATTCATGGTGATAGTCAATAGATGACGTCATAGCAAATTAGTCTACAAACCCAAACAAGTCCAATCGTGTTCTCTGGACCGGTTGTTGTTGACCGTTGGGACAATGTGACGTCACGGAGACAAGTTGAACCTCGTTCCGTTAAAGTTGTTATCTGATGAATCGAACTTTGTGAAACTCCGGAACTTTGTTGTATCACTTTAATGAAGACCTCCGTCGTGTTAACACGGACAACGCACCAGCTGAGGTGACGACCTTGGAATCTGAAGAAAGTAAGTCAAATACGATCTTCTTCTTCTTGTTTTCTTTCTTTTAAAGACCCATGGTTTCTCTCCCCACTCTCTCTCTCTCTTTTAAATGTAACTTGTTTGATAGATTGTACGTGTTCTTTTTCCCCAAACCTTTTTCATTTTCATTTTTATAATTGATTTCGTTAATTTTATTTGTTGCGTTTTAGTTTTGTTTTCACCAACTATTACACGTAACAAGTGTTCAATAAAAGCAAACAACCAAATAACTGACTACAAGTTGTGAGTAGTCCCAGTACTTAAAGGTATCGTACACGTTTGGAAATTGTTAAAGACCAGTGTTCCCACTTGGTGTATCCCAACATATGCATAAAATAACAAGCCTGTGAAAATTTGGGCTCAATTATTGGTCATCGAAGTTGCAAGAAAATGATGAAAGAAAAAACACCCTTGTTGTACAAATTTGTGTGCTTTCAGATAGGAATAAAAGGCTTCTTGCAAGAAGTCTTTTAATATTTTAGTGAGAAATTACCTCTTTCTCAAAAATTACGTTACTTCAGAGGGAGTCGTTTCCTACAATGTTTTATACTATCACCAGCTCTCCGTTGCTTGTTACCGAGTCAGTTTTTATGGTAATACATATTTTGAGTAATTACCAAACGTGTACAGTGCCTTTAACTTATACACTCCCTTAAAATGAATCTAACGCAATGAGATGAAATATCTACAAGTATTGGTTCATTCTATACCAGATGTCACATATGCTATATTTAATTTTAATACATGCAGTAGAGAAACTAAGAACTGATATTTAACTATAGAACAAATATAAGTTGCATGAGGTTGCTACATAGTTCAAGCTTAATAAAAATAAAATACAAATACAAATAAATAAACGGAAAGAAGGATGGTTTTTCCTCATAAGAATCGAGCGTTACGTTAGACTGTTGTTAGCAGAATAAAACAAAACATGAAGTTTTGACTGTGGTGTACAACACCACTTGTATATTGCTGATGTATATGCTAAACAAAGGGCACTTATAGAGTTCTATCATAACAATGAATACTTTTTCCTTTCCTTTCATGGCATTTAAATCACCAGGTGGTGTGACTTTTGATCAATTTCAACTCGAAGTACCCGTTAGTGCGGACTGGCTTTTCTTCGTTATTGAAGACATTTTAAAGAGGTTCTATTGACATTCTTGCTTGGACAGAAGACAGATTATGCCTACTACTTGTAAAGTCTACAACAAGAAAACCACACAATTTGTAGAAAACGTTGACATTTATCTGAAAAGTATTATATTGCATATTGTCATATTATTTATTTCAATACCCCCATCTTAATTATTATTACTTATTATTATTCATATTTTGTCTTCATCTTACAACTTTAATTCGGTTACGTATTTACTTTGTTTTCAATTTAATTCTTTAATTATTTATATATCCATTAG
The DNA here is from genome assembly GCA_021014325.1 of Plazaster borealis. NCBI lineage: Eukaryota > Metazoa > Echinodermata > Asteroidea > Forcipulatida > Labidiasteridae > Plazaster > Plazaster borealis. Next base: position 8,715,402 of record CM037455.1, read on the forward strand.
TTACAAAACAAAGGAAATAAATAAAACTTAAATACAAATAACTGCAACACAAATTAAGTAGGATTGGAACTACCCAATGTATCAATTCACCAGGACCTGTTTGGTTTACGTGATGTCTTGCGAAAAGTGACGAACATTTCAAAAGTCCCATTTTGTCACTCTTCTAAGCAATTTGTGACACTTCGATGCATGATTATTCGATTCCTTGTCCGATACGTAACCACTCCAATGAAAGATGCATTTTGTGGGTAAGTTCCCCATGTGTAATTATAATTTTACTACTGTAACTTTTACAATTATTAGAATATTAGTAAAATTACACATGCAGGTGAATTACATTTTGAAACTCATGTTTCTGAATCACCGTGTTGAGAGTAAAGTGTTATCATTTCTGGAAATATTGTTACCATTTTCGGAGATCTACTGTCTCCATACTTTATCATAAAAAGGGGGGGGGGTAAATATCTACACCACCCTTTCTTGCTATATAAGGTACAAACCTTCCGATTGAGGGTCATTTGCAAGCTGATCATTGCTTGAGTCGGTAGTGCTCTCTGGCTCTCTCTCTCTCTCTCCCTCTCTCTCTCTCTCTCTAAAGTTCCTAAATCACACAGTCTAATCCGATCCTTGTTCTTCAATCACAGACGTTGCATTCGAACACAGTGATCCGACAGAGTAAACACCATGAAGCCGGTTTCTACAACCACCTTACTGAATGGAGAATTGTTTCATCATGAACAAGATGGGCGACAAGAGGCAGAAGACGGTGCCATGGTAGGCCTTTTCAAGAAAGTAACCTAAATAAACTTACAACGACTGCAGCAATTTGATAATACTTTATCTTAATTTCTTAAGACTGGCGCCTTTGAATGTTTTAAAGGAAAGTCCCCTTACAAATTATGTGTTATTGTAGTTATACATTTTCTATTTCTTACCATTCATTGTTTGATTTCTGTTTGAATACTTGTGTCTATGTCCAAAAACACATTTTCTAACCATATTTTGTTTCTTTTTTCTCATCGCTTCAGGATATGGACCTACCTCAAGATTTACCTACACCACCGGAACCAATGGAAAGCGGTGAGAAGGGTGACCAGTTGCGTCGAAGCTTCCCCTCCGAAAGAAGACGGGTTGCCTGCACTACATGTGGGCAAACGTTTTCTCACTTGACTCATCTGAGTAGACACCGAAAGACACATAGTAACGTGCCCTCCAATATACCCTGTCCAGTCTGCGGCAAAGTATTCTCAAGGCTTGACAATATGAAACGCCACCGTAAGAACCACACCATACTCCCTACACCACCCCTCTCTCTGGCGGAGAATCCTCCCGTGAATAACAACGAAGTGGCTGATAATCCGAACACAACCCGTATTTTCCAACCTGATCCGGTCCCGGAACCAACTCTTTCTGTCCGAAGTGGTCCACCCCTGAGAAACACCAATACAACTACTTCGGTAACCAAGATGGCTCCATGCCCGGCCTGTGGCACTATTTTTCCAAGTGTCAATGGTATGCTGAGCCACCTGATGAATGATCATATCAATGACTACCCATCTTCTCCCGTACCACCCGAACAAAGTTCCTCACAACCCTCAGAGGAGATGGTTGACGGATGGGAGAAAAGTAACCTCAATGCAGACGAAGATGAGCCCCAACAATTTAAACACGGGTCAAGGAATCTTAAGTGCCCGGTGTGCGGAAAACGTTTCACGCGAATGGAAAGTGTGAACAGGCACGTTAGAATAATTCATGGCGGAAATGTGGGGTCAACACCTCCGGTGCCGGACTTTCCAACCGTTGACCCTTTCATTCCCCAACAACAACCCCCACTTCAAGAAGACCCCTTAGTGAATCCTACGACGACAGATGGTGACGTTTTTGATCTCCAACCCGAGCCCATTATCGACACTCTCCGTAAGAACTGGGCAGCCATCCGCACACATCACTGTATTCAGCGCCAAATTCAAGATGTGTACAACTTTAGACTCATCGGACGCTCCATCGTAACTGTTGACGAGGCCTTCACATCAATATTTCACCGCCTTAGTTGCAGGGCTAAGATAAACATCTCCTTCGGTTTTGTCCTTCGGCATTCGGAGACGGGAGAACACCGTTATTTTCACCCTAGTCAGAACAACGGGCGGGTGTTTCCCTCTCCAGAGACGGTCGCTTCTCAAGCGGACATGGATCGTCTGATGGAGCGAGTCCGAGGGGTGGATGTTCTGAAGATTGGTTTTCATCAGCGCCCAGATACAAAATGGACGGTGGCGGCTACAACAAACATGACCGTCTATGTCAACAAGCTGAGACAATTTCCAATCGGTTCACCCATCGAAAAACTACCACCCTACGTCGCTGACAATAAAGGCCTGTTGAACCTGGTTAGGAACAAAAACACGGGTGAAAGATATGATGACAGCCTGTGTTTCTTTCGATGTCTGGCCGTTCACAGAGGAGTAAGCCCCAATTTACAGAGAAAACTACACATCAACTGGCAGAAACATTTCGCCAACACACAGGAAAGAAGCATATAGTCGGGATTACCTTAGATGAGCTTTCTATAGTCGAGGAACTCTTCAAAGTAAAGGTATACGTGTACATGCTGCTACCAATAGATGACAGCGAGGCTAACGAAATGACTGACGTCATGGAGGTTGATACTGAACAGGACGAGAATGGAACAAATACCACAAACAGAGGAATTAGAGCAGAATTAATCAGGCGTTCCCATCATTGCTATGATGATAAATTGAACCTTAATTTGTGCGGTAGACACTTTTCCTTCATCAAAGATCTTGAAATGTACAGTCGATCCTTCACCTGTTCTAAGTGTTGCACCGTATTCACTCGATCAACTGATTTGTTGCGCCACGAACCGACCTGTGACGCCAACGTCAAACATCGGTTCAGCGGAGGGGCTTACCAGCTTCCGTTAACAGTTTTCGACAAATTGTCTGAGTTGGGAGTAGACGTTAAAGAAGAGATGAAATACTATCCGTACAGAGCCACGTACGATTTTGAAACCTATTTTCACCAACTTCCACAGACCGATGGGGATAAAGAAAAGAAACTCAGATGGGAAGCTCAACACGAACTACTGAGTGTTAGTGTAGCTAGTAATATTCCTGGTCACGAGACACCACAATGCTTCGTAAGTTGGGGAAGTCCGGCTCAGTTGGTTTCAGACATGGTAGGCTACCTACACACCGTAAGTCAAGCGGCATACACTACACTCTTGGAACAATTTCAAGGTGTTTTCGAAGAGTTAGATGAGCTGATGGAAACAACGACGGACAACGTGGAGCAAAACAGAAAGTACAAACACATCAAAAAAGTCAAAGAGCAGCTGGATGAGTACCTCAAAGAGTTACCGGTGCTAGGCTTCAATTCGGGAAAATACGACATCAACGTCATCAAGCGGTACCTCTATCCAATTCTACAAAAGACAGACCCTTTGAAGTTTATCATCAAGCGAACCAGCACTTACATGGCCCTGAAAACAGAGAAGTTGAAATTTTTGGACATTTGTAACTACTTGGCGCCTGGCTATAGCTACTCCAAATTCTTAAAGGCGTACGAGTGTGACACAACCAAGGGTTTCTTCCCCTACGAATGGATAGATGACCTACAAAAACTTGACTTTGAAGCACTTCCACCACACCGGGCGTTTTATAGTAAGCTGAAGGGGTCCAATATTTCCAAGGAGGAATATGAGTTTTGTCAACGGGTCTGGAAGGAGCAGGGTATGACTACGATACGAGATTTTCTCATATGGTATAACAATCTTGACGTCGTCCCCTTCTTGGAAGCACTTGAGAAGATGTTCACCTTTTACAGAGATCGAAACATGGACATGTTCAAGTCCGCCATTTCTGTACCGGGTCTATCACTACAATATCTATTCCTCACGCTACCGAAGGATGTTTTCTTCAGCCTCATCGACGAAACCAATAAGGATTTGTTCTACAAAATTAAAGAGAACATCGCAGGGGGACCATCTATCGTCTTCCATCGTTATCATGAAAAGGGGAAGACATTCATTCGTGGAGGTCCTAAACTATGTGAAAACATCGTGGGGTTTGATGCCAACGCTTTGTATCTTTGGTCAATCATGCAAGATATGCCCGTCGGGACTTTCATCAGGAGGAATACCAAACACGGGCTTAAGCCGGTGAGAAGTCACAAGTTCGGTGTCATGGCAACCGAGTGGTTGGAGTGGATAGCTTTCTCACAGGGTATGCATATTCGACATCAGTTTAACAACAAGGAGAAACGTGTGGGTGGTCGAATGATCCCGGTGGACGGTTTCTGCAAAGACACCAACACTGTTTTTCAGTTCCACGGTTGCTACTGGCACGGACATCCCTGTCGGTTGAACCCTAACGAGTTTAACCAAGTCAGACAAGCCAGTAGAGACGAACTAAGGCGCCAAACGGAAGATACGTCTACCTACATACGGCATCAAGGTTACAAGCTGAAAGAGATGTGGGAGTGTGACTGGCGCGCAATGCAGAAGACTGACCAGACCGTGAGAGGTTTCTTACATACCATCCGACTTCCTCAATTCAATAAGAAAACCATGACCCAACAGGAGGTATTGGATTGTGTGGTGGATGGATCCATGTTCGGTATGGTAGAGTGTGACATCAGAGTTCCTTCTGCATTGAGAGCACACTTTGCAGAAATGCCACCCATCTTTAAGAACACCAACGTCGGTCGTGAGGATATTGGAGATCACATGCGGGACTATGCTGAGCGAGAAGGTGTCATGAAGCAGCCACGTCGCACTCTCATCGGTAGCATGTTTGGTGAGCGCATCTTGCTTACAACTCCCCTCCTTCAGTGGTACATCAATCATGGATTGGAGGTCGTGCACATCTACGAAGTTATTCAGTATGCTAAAAATCCATGTTTTGAATCCTTCGGTGATGATGTCAGTAATGCAAGAAGAGCCGGTGATCGTGACTTGTCTAAATCTATCTTGGCTGATACCATGAAGCTACTTGGAAATTCTGCGTATGGTAAGACAGTCACTGACCAGGAGCGCCACATGAACGTTCGAGTATGTACCGATGCCGATGCTCCTCGGTGGGTAAACAATTCCCATTTTCGTGCGCTACATTCGCTTGACGATGGGTTGTATGAATGCGACATGACAAAGAAAGTAATTCGGTTCAATCTTCCACTTCAGATTGGCTTTTTCGTGTATCAGTATGCGAAATTGCGCATGCTAGAATTTTACTATGACTTTCTTCTTAAATTCATTGACCCCTCCGACTTCAAGATGTGTGAGATGGACACGGATTCAGCCTATCTCGCCATCTCAGGGGGGAAACTGGACGATGTCATCAAGCCAGACATGAAACAACAATACCTTGAGGAGAAACACCAATGGTTTCCTCGAGAAGACACGGCTGAACATCGTGCCTTCGATAAGAGAACTCCAGGGCTCTTTAAAGTGGAGTGGGAAGGCGACGGTATCGTAGCCCTTTGTAGCAAAACCTACTACTGCTTCGGTGCAAAGAACAAAATCAGCTGCAAGGGGCTTAACAAACGCGGGAATGACATCACCAAACAACGATACATGGATGTACTCGAGTCACAGAAAGCGGGAGAAGGTGTCAACCGAGGATTTAGGATGAGAGGAGACGGGATGTACACCTACGAACAAACCAAAACTGCCTTCACTTATATGTATCCCAAGAGGAAAGTAGCGTCAGATGGTGTGACGACAACCTATCTGGATTTGTAAATAATCATACTTGTGAGACGGAGAACAAAGTGTTACCGCGATGGAGTGATAAATGAAGGATTCCATTTGCTGTGTCAAGATATACAAGTTGTAGTCCTCCAACCGACGTAGTATTCTATCTTTTTGAAAACAACATGAACCTTTGTATATTTATATATATATTTTTTCCATACTTAGACAATGATAACAATTTAAACACAAATCAAATTACTAAGTATCAAAACTTAAGTACGATGTGTGCCTAAAGTGAGAACTGAGAAAGGCAAAAGAAGCATTTCTTACGAAGGTTCCCTTTTGTGGAACGGTTTGCCTGAGAGATTGCGTAATGAGCCAACCTTGACTTCATTCACTTCTAGGTACTGGCGTTTTCGGAGTCATTGATTTATTTTTGATTAATTGGCTTTTTTTTTTGCCTTGTTTTTCTCTGATTTTGTTCCTGGTGGTATAGAGTGTTGTTGTTGCTTTTGTGGGGTTTGTTCTTTTTACATGTGTATTTGTTTATCTCTTGTTCTGTGTTTTTGCTTTTTCTAAAGGGCCCCCAGGGAGAACAGTGTTTTTTACACTGATGGGGCTACCCTGTATAAATAATACTTAATAATAATAATAATAATATGATGTACTTAAAATACTTGAACAACTGGTAAAGTGTCAACACGTCAGTTTCTTCACCCATTAATACCATTTCAATCAACAACGTTGTTCAAATTTTCGAATTTAATTTTAAAAACTTGATTTTTTTTTTGATTTTTTTTAATTGTTTATTTTTTGTTTTTAAACAAAGGTTTATTACGATTGTATTGTTTTCGATATCAACATTTTGAATTTTCTCAAACGATTTTTTTTCCCTGTCTTAATTCCCTTGTAACTATTGATGCGCCCAAAGGGGTGTGGAATTTTAGTTGATTTGATTAATAATAATGCTTATAACTGATTCTGTGGAACCAGAAGTGTACTCAAAAGCATCAATTGACCATGTGACCTTTTTACATACCGATTTTGAGGTATGAGAAGACAACTATATACTCTAGTTCATCCAATGTTGTTGCAGATGTTTCATCAGTCTTGGCGGTCTTCCAAATAAAATAATGGTCTGTCTTTACTGTAAAGAGTGAACATGATCAGTTGATGTTTGACACGTTTCATTTAAGTTACGTATGGACATTAATTTGAATTGTTTTTATTAATTTTATATTGTATACAATAATTCTTAGATTAATGTAACCTGTTTTGTTGTGAATTGGAATAAAATACTTTAAACCGTACATTGCCCGGTGACCACTTAAGGAATTTAGTGATGAAATTCACTACATAAATTTCGGTTGGTTTTAGGCGTCCCGTGTCGACTTTTTATTTATATGTATGTGTGTATTTTACTAACAACCTCTGTCTTTATTTGCACTAAAACACAACAAGAAGGAGGGCACGTAAACTATCGTGTAATAACATCGATTCGTCACATTTTTGCCATGATGACGACTCGAAAAAACCCGCGTTACAGGTAACTAATTGTGTCATCCATGTCGCGGCCTGTACGTTCCAGGCAAGACCAAGCATAGACCTTTACCCTTTTGTTCTAGACTCACGTTCATCGTACGCTGATACGTGCAGACTTGTCCTTGGGTGATCACTCAACCGATATACCCAAGTGGGGAGGGGCAATGGGTGGAAGGGTAGGCCACCGGTTGCTGACTTGTTATTGTTTATGTTTCTGTGGTGACAATTCCATGTGTACAAGCGCACCCATCTTTTAGTGAACAAAACAAACAAGAACTAGAAAAGAAAAGAAAAAAAGGAAGACAAAAAAAAAAGAAAGAAAATAAAATGGTTTCCCTCCAAACGTTATTGTAGGCATACAAGAGTCATGTGGCACATCTACAACTGTAGGGCCTATTCATCTAGTTATGTTTTTTGTCTGCTTCCCAGTAAACATCGATATATGTCATCTTGTTGTATACCAAAAACGAGTCGTAAAATAATTTAACACTCTCAGTCCCAACAAGTCCCCTTTTTTTGTGTGTATGTATATTATGTATATGTATATATACATATGTGGTCACATTGTCCCAACGGTCAGCAACACCCGGTCCAGAGAACGCGATCGGACTTGTTTGGGTTTGTAGACTGATCGGCTATGACGTCATTTATTGACTATCACCATGAATATATCAGTAATTGTCCTTGCGTGTTTACTCTGTTGCTCTGTTTTTTGAAGTGTTTACGCATCGTCCCACGGTGTTTACGTAGCAACTTGGTAATTGCTGCAGATTTGTTTTATTACATGTGCCCCATGCTGGAAACTTCACAAAACACACGAATACTTTGATCTCAATCGTCGTATTATAAAGGACCCATGGAAAACAAATGTATTCAATATCGACGTGCCGTAATTTCGAATTACTCCTCAAGGAACACCCATTTGGGGACTTCTCGCAAAAACAAAAAACAAAACAAAAAACCCACTATACTATAAATAAAAACTAATTAGGTCAACAAAAATAACAACAACATATGGGGGAACTCTCGTTAAGTTTCCATACTCGGTTTATTTATTGAATCAAATAAGTAAAGTTTGTCTTTGTATAAAAAGAGCAAACCATGCGTTTTCGATTCCATCTGTGTCATTTTCCTTAATTGTTTTTTTTTTTTTTTTTTTTTTTTTTACATATTGGATTTCATTTGAAATGTTATGACGTGGAAGTTAGGTTTGGAATTTTTTACCCGTTTTGAAGTTTCTGTGGATAAAACAGAACCAGTCCGAACACGTCGCGTGACGTCACACTGCCCGAGCGACGACGGCACACGGCGGAGGGCGGAACAAGAATGGACACGTTTGGATGGTAGATCAATCAGTTGTGACGTCATCTATTGACACCACCGTGAATGGGTAGATCAATGACCACGGGGTCATCGCGGGTTACGCGTAAACTTGCTTCTTGTGTACCCCCTTGTACATGTACATGTACATGAAGTAAAGGGAACTGCATAACAATGGTTATAAAACTGTTTTAACCAGAGTGCAAATTCATCAATGCAACGCCATACACGGTTAGAAATGGTCTCTCTGTTGTTAATGGAACATACCCGATAGTCAGATATACAAACAGATATTTGTGTTTATCTCGAGGATTCTCGAATACCACTGCTCAAAACTAATTTAGTTGCAATAATGCTGGATAAAAACCGTCATTTATTTGATTTGCTTGTGTAACATACCATCAATAGTCCATCTATAAACGACATTTGTATTTATCTCGAGGATTCTCGAATACCCTACACTGCTCAAAACTAATTTAACTGGTATGAAGATGGGTAAAAACATTTATTTGCTGCCGTATCGGTGTAGCATAGAGGTCAGTGCGATAATGTCAACATCAAATTAATAAATATGAATCGTTTAATGACGATTGATAGATTATTAAAAATGAAGATTATAAAAAGCGATGCTTGCATGATCTTTCTATGCCAAAAGACGGGAAACATCTTGTGTGTGGGTTGTATTTAATTCGGTTGAATTACTCGTGTTTTTAATATTTCTGTTTAACTATTTATTTAATTTTAAACATTGTAATCACACTTTTGAGGATCGTATATTTGAATTTTTCTTTCGTTTGATGCGTAGGGGAAAAAGTAACGTTTTTGTATAAAAAGAGCAAACCCCACGCCGGTTGTTTTGAGTTAGATTGATTCGACTCCTTTTGGGGAGTATGTTATTGTATTTAGTAATTTAGTATAACTTAAAATTATTTAGTTGGAAATTACACACAAAATACAAAGGATATCTACTCTAAAAACATTAAAACCTTAAGAGAGAAAAGGGGGGGTATCAAGTACAAAACATAAATAGAGTTCATGGCGGTATTCTTACCAAAGATTTCCAGAAATCTAGGATGGGATACTTTAATCCTTATATACACGGCAATTTTTTCAGCATTGGTATGGACACATCATCTACAAAAAACGGGACAGAGTTCTACCTTTATGATATAATGTTTTGGCATAACTTTTCGTGTTCACTCATCCGCTCGGGTCTTTGTTGTACGGTCCGGCAACTGAGAGCGTGCTCGAACACGATCAAAACGTAGCAGAAGACAACAAATCTACTGGACTCGTACATTCTTGACCACGGGGGTGTTATTAACACCACTTGTTTGAATCGAGTAATGTGCATTGTACTTCATTTTTCTTCTAATTATTGTTAGCTGATACAATTTAAAAAACAAAACAAAAAAACAACAACAACAACAACAACAACAAACAAACAATCAATCTTGATATAATTTTTCATTCGACGCGTCTTTGATATTAATAAATAAAAATAATACACTATTTTAGACAAGTACACTCCCCTTACATTTTTATCGATCTACCTGGTCACTGTCTGCGCTGGATGGGAGACCCTCATGACCCTCACGACTGAGGGTTATGACCCTCCACATAAAAAGGAGTTCATATACGCTTTACATACTACTTTGGTTCATTCGTGACTTTTTCAGGGCAAAATTTGAAACATGACGTTATTGGATTTCAACAACTAACGGGTCTTTACATTCCAAGGAAGAATTTGTTCATCAGTCCAGGGTTGAAATTCAATGCTGTTTTGATTGAATATCATCGAAAGTCAGGAATGAACCCAAACATCCCCGTACAAAAATTTACAGACCCATTTTTCTCCTGAATGATGCCATAGGATGTTTTGAATATTGACAAATTTTGCACTAGAAGTGCATCGAATGGAATGGCAATTACACCACTTTAACATAAGTTTAGAGACTAATGTGTAATTTTTTTCCAACTTCCATAAGGACTCTATCTATTGGAAAATGAGTGTATCACAAAACTGAACTTGACGTTATAGCCCATCTTTAAAGTTAGCTAGATTCCTTTAAACTTTATAGAATACAAACGAAATGTGTATGCAATTTCTGTTCCAGTACCATGAACCGTATTGTTAGACTACTATTAAACCAAGAACTTGTCAATATTATGGTTTGTGCAAGAATGGTACCCATCAGGAGAAGGGGGCTTTGAAGGAGCCAAATAACCCCGCTTGCTGAAGCTACTGTATAGAGACCAAGAACTTGCCAATCCGGTTTGTGTAAGACGAAGAAACCAACAAGTTGAAAATGTTGGTTTGTGTAAGAATGGTACCCAGCAGAAGATGTTGGGGTTGGAAGGAACCAAATCACCCGCTTGCTGAAGGTACACCATGTATATAAACCAGAAACTTGCCAATTGCGGTTTGTGTATGAATGGTACCCACCACACTGTGTAGAGAAACAAAGAACTTGCCAAAAAAGAGTGTTGTGCTCTATTATTGTTTTGACACCTCCCCCAAAAGTATTCTATTGCACTCAGTTTAACGGACTTAACAATCCTGCATACGCCATTCTGCCATCTACAAGACCTCCGGGACGAACACCGGTGCTAAATCATAGCCTATTTTTACAGCTGCATGGATTTTCTGTTGTTAATATTAGCAAAGACTGAGGTATCTTATGACAATCCAAACATAGGCGTACGGGGACTCCTTGGTTTAAGGGAGGGAGAGGGGAGAAGAGGGGGTGATTTGCCAAAATTGTTCACAGATACAAACAAAGTACTAATTTCTTATACTGGGTAAAAGGTTTTTTTTCCTTCTGTTCATTTGTTTTCTTCTTTCTGTGCCCGAATTTTCTTCACTTTTTTTCCGAATGGGGGGGGGGGTGTTGGGGCTGTTGCCCCCCTGCCCCCTGGGTCGCAGGCCTACGATTCCAAACCACCATAGTCGTCATCCAACTGATTGGATGCTATGGTAACTATTCCATCATTTACGTCTTCAGTTTGTGTCTGTGTTTTAATGAATACACAAGAGATGGTCACGTAATACATCACCAGGGACGGCTCATAATGAATTGAAAAAATACAATAATCATTCTGACTGGAATATATACTTCAAAATTAATTTTCAGTATATGATTTGATGATGATTTCGCTATGAATATTTCACAATGGAAGGGATGGCATATACTTTTAAGTTTTGGAAGAGAACATATTTTTTATCTTCCGGCCTAAGAAATGATTGATAACATCATCCGCTGAACATCTTTAAGGGCATCATTTAGCATTTCATGCAATAATATTGTAACCGCAACTAAATCAGCTCTCAATTTAATATTCAAAATAACGCAGTTTATAAATGTGTAGGAAAAAATCCTAATATTTTACATAATAGATTTACAATGGTGTGTATTCTTTTGCTCCAATTGCCTGTATGCAATGAAGATTTCATGTTTATTTTGTTGACGTTTCTTGTAACTGGACATCAGATTGGACAAGTCAGATTATAACAAGCCCACAATACCTTTCGAAATAACCCGTTCTATGATGCCATGATCACATGAGCGTTTTATAGGCGATGCGTTTTGGCCTGAAAGCCTTTCTTATAAGTGACTAGTCAAACCGGGTAAACTGAATAACTTTGGTTGAAAAGCAATGTATAGACAAATTATACAAAATAAAATACTTTTAGGCCTAAGAATGCTGCATCTTTCAATCTTCATTGATAGGTAAAAAACCAAAACATCATTCTTACCGATGTGTCCTTTGGAATCAAAACGATCTCATACCCTGGAAGAATATCAGGGTTAGCATTGATGTCTTCCACCGCAAGCTTCGTAGCAGGTAGTACAGCTTGCCCACCGGCCCACGAGCCCGTCATCGGAAACAGCCCAAGAAGATACAGCTTGTTGGTCGCGTTTGAAAAGTCGAGGCCGTCACACAGACGAACAGCTGCCGTGATTACAACAAAAAACACGGGGAGTCGAAACCAAAACATGGTTGTTTGTACTAAAGCGAACGTTCCACACGAGAAAATCGAAGCGCATGTGAAGTGTGTAACATCACATTCGTATAATAAACATAGCAATTGGGACTTGCCGCTGTAGCTAAACCTCCGACTACAACATGGAACAATTCTCATCAGGTCTGATGGAAAGCTCTTATTGGCTTGAATTTTGCTTGCGCAAGCACGTGACTTAAACATTTCAAGGTAACTTTGTATTTCGACGAATTCAAATGGTCAAACCATTTTGTGGCAAGAAATTCTTGTTAATATTATGCTTAATTTTTAGAGTAGGGTGTTGATTTTAAAAATACCTCGAATTAATAAAGATGTATGTGGGACTTTTTACGTCAGCCCCCACCATATTTTTATTTCATTCAAAGGATCTTTGTTAACTGTGACTCACTCCAACTATGGGGGTTGCAAACGCTTCTCGAAGTTTATGCACAGAATAAAAACCTCATAATTATTATCTAAAACGTGTTTGTGTGTTTGTTTGGGGTTTTTTATCTTCTTCTTTTTCTTCAATTTTATCTTCGTCTTCGTCTCCCTAACCCTTCGAGACGAAGTCACTTCCGATTTGAAAACCAGATGAAGAGCGAAAAATCATCATTTGTTTATTAATTCAATAAGTGGCCTAATCAACGTCTGCTTTTCAGAAGGCTTTTCAAATGCACGGCTACACCGTTCCTAATGGTTCTATTATTGTGTGATCATTAGGTGCGAAGATAATCCATTATAAAGCCATTGTGTTATAACTATTTACTTCAAGGAGATGTGCTCTGTTGCTCTTGATACCAAGGATAGGAAATGTGGACCTTTGTTATGGCGAAGGTTGTTGTTATTCTCATAATTAATTCAAATATCTACATGTACGGTGTTGCTGTGTAGGTAATGGCGATTATAGTCGAACCGTATAAATGGCTTACAGGAAATTGGTGTGAAACAATTATTATAAAGTGTAGTGAGATAATTCCTTGGGTCGAATTTATAAGCAAACGAAAGTATTAGAGAGAGATGCCATTAAAGGGAGACGTTGCCTTGGATCGGGCGAGTTGGTCTTTCAAAAGCATTTGTAACCGTTTGTTATAAAATGCATACGGTTAGAAAGACGTTATAAAAGTAGAATACAATGATCCACACAAATATGTCTCGAAATCGTGTGGATTTCCTTTTACATCGTGAACAAACACGGTCGGCCATTTTGTGGAGTCAACATTTTGACTCCACAAAATGGCCGACCGTGTTAGTTCACAAAATATAAGGAAAACCACGCAATTTTGAGGCATATTTGTGTGGATCATTGTATTCTACTTTTATAACGTCTTTCTAACCGTATGCATTTTATAACAAACGGTTACAAACGCTTTTTTGTTGACCAACTCGTCCGATCCAAGGCAACGTGTCCCTTTAACATCTGCACCTGTAGAATAACTATACATGGAAACCGCGAAAACATAATATTATGACGGAACACATCGCAGAACAACAAACTATCCGGATAAGTTACTGAGAAGTTAAGTCTTCATAACAACCCTCCCTGCCCTGCCGTTTCAAAATCGTTATTTAGTTTCCGCACATTTTCAGATTTCCGGATCAACCGATCCTTGTTTCGAAATGGATGTAATTTGATCAAATTACGTTGACACAATGATTTAATATTAGCGAGGGGAACTTTGAGGGGAAACGCACTGTTTAAATACACGTGAAGGTGCACTATAGAAGTGTTTAAATCGGCAACCTGGTAGTAGTCTCGGTATAAAATGGTGCACGTAAACGGTTTTGGTTATAGTAAGGCACACGCAATATTCTTTCGTCATGCCTATTAATTTTTCGGAATTCGAAATTCATCAAACAAAGAGCCAGTATAAATGTTTAAAGGTATCGGACACGTTTGATAATGACTCTGGCAATAAAAACTTACTTGGTTAGAAGTACAGCAGCTTGGGATAGTGTAATGAATTTTGAGAAACGTTTCACTTCGGAGTAATGCGGTTGTGGAAAAAGATGTCACCCTTTATCCCCATATTTTGAATCTGAGAAGCGTTACGGCCGTAACGCTTCTCAGAATGTGTATTCCAATGCAGGTTAATCTTCCTGCGTGGACATGCGCTCCAGATTTTCGGCAATATCTCATAAACTTGAAAAGTTCAAAGGTTAGTTTTATGGTTTACAACTATACAGGATTGAAACAAACAGTGGGTTCCAACTACCAAACATATACGGCACCTTTAAAACCTTTTTAGTTTTCTGTTTTGCTTCGTTTGTCCTCTGCATTGTCTGTACCTTTTGAGTTCTGCGGAGTTATGGGAAGGATTTTTATCCAACCCGTTCTCTTGTCTGGATTTTTCTTGTATGTACTTTTCAGGGTTTTTTAATATTTTATTTGCTGAAATAATCAAATAAATAAACATGAAAAATTACTGTTTTAGTACACGTCGAGCAACCAGTCAAAAGATTTACCTACAGAGGTCATTTGAGCCCAAATGATTTAATTCAACAGGTAATTAATTATAACTCATTGTTCAGATTTACGGGTATAATGCTCTTCGGCACCTTTAACTATTTTGCGTGTTGTGACATTTATGGAGTTACATAGTCGCAGCCTATAGGCCTATACCTAAATTTCTCTGGAACGATTACCACAGCCTGTTAAGAAAAGGGATGAAGTATTTACAAATCAAGGTTACATGCGTTTATCTCTAGAAGTGTTTACGGTGATTTTCACATCCCATTTTGTGCTGGTACTGCTGCGAAGATAAAGTCAGGACTGTGGTCAAGAGGTTTTAAATTTTGACGTCTCTAAACACCTGTTACTATAATTCACATGCCGCCATCATAAGTCTAGTAAAAACGTGCTACATTTTAATTGGTTTTCGATATTATGGAGGAAATCCCCAAAGTGATGGGCAATTAATTTTAAAATTATTATACAGGATTGGTTTTACATCATTGTTTAATTTTACATCAATGTTTAATTTTTAGTCTGAAGCTTATTGGTTATGAAATTCATACTAGAACCATTTTTTCTGTGAAATATCTCTCTGAAATTAACTCATATTCGAGAAAGCTGTATCTGAAAACCTAAAATAAAACCGCAAGAGCTGATTTCGGTTGTTACAACCACAATTAAGGACAATGTGTTTACATGCTGAACATTTACATGGTTTTCATTGTGGTTTCCCGACTCACACAACAGATTAAGCCCAAATTTCCACCGTTTTTTGTTATTTCATGTATTATGGTTGATCACACAAAACACGAACGTCTGCAACTATTATTGCCATTTTACCAATCCTGTATTAATACCTTTAAGTTTGCCTCTCACCTATGACTGTCTGAGCCAATATACACATTTTGATGATTCTTTGTTGGGAAAACACAATACAGCAGAACAGGGAAGTCGAGGTACATATCGTTGTGACTTTGTTTGCGTAAATATCTGCAGTGTTACTCTGTGTAAACGGTCAAATGGTCATAGATTGTCCCATTATAGGTTGTTTCATTTTCAACCTATACTTTTGACACATTGTTATAGCATTAAATGTTTTGATGCAGTCTAGTTGTGGTTTTGATTGTTCAATAGTTTACTTCACCAAAACAATTTTCCACCGCAACCAAACCAAGACAATTGCTCCATCAATTTAATTTCGAGAATGTAAAATCTGACCGGGGCTTTGTTTCAGGTCCTTGCTCTATGGTTTCAGGCAGCTCTATGAAGGCACACTCTTTTCAAATGGCTCTCCTTCAAGACGACATTCCAAAAACAAAAGGAGTTTTCGTATCTGGTTTCATGGGGTGTCGTGGCTGGACGGTCAAGTTCACCACACTGAGCTTTATGTGTTTCTGGTCAGCAGAGTGTGGGTTCAGGTCCAGGTCTTGGCACTTGTGTCCTTAAGTGTTTCTATTTTTAAACAGAAAAAACCACCAAAAAAAAACCAGTTATACTTTTAAATTGTTAAAAACTAATTGTTGTATTAGTATTGTATTGTGTATGTAATTTGTAATGATTTGTCTTTTAGTGAGTAATTGTACTTGTATGTTTTTAGTGAACACCAGGAAAACAAATTTCACTTTTAACTTGTAAACTGTGATGATTTAAATAAAATTGAGTTGAATAAAGCAAGACACTTAACAGTTATTGCTTCGGCATTCGAAAGGGTCGTAGGTCCTGCGTGTTGTGTAATGCACGTAAAAGAACCCGGTACACCCATCGTCAAGAGAAGGGGTCCGCCCCAGTGTTTTTATTGTATGGTTGGCTACAGACCATATTACCTTGTAAATCGATACATGGTGCTATGTAAATAGACGGGTCTTATATTTACAACATAGCTCTGCATACCTTGTACAGAAAAACTAATGAGCGCTTTGAGACGCACTTGGGTGCAATAAAGCACTATATAGGAACGGCGTATTATTAGGTGTTCGGTGCAGGGAGACTTTTTGAGCTCGCAAGTTTCGATTGTTTGACCTGTTATAGACAATTAAGGAAGTAGTAAACTGACGTGATGTGATCTCCTTAGAAGACTTTAGAGTCAGTTCATTATTGGTTAGTTCCCTTCTGTCGATGTAGAGCAATTCATTTCCCTCACAGTGTCGCACCTCTGTGAATCGTTCACAACACAATGAGTGGTATTAGTGGGCGTGGCCTGGAGAATAAGAAAACAGTGTTTTTAATCAGTACCACGTTTTCGAAAACTGTTTCGAAAACATGTTTGGAAACAATATAACATGAACAAAAAGTGTATCATCCCTTTAACCTAAACAAACGCATAAACAAGACCATCGATAGTTTTTCTCATCCAAAAACATTCAACTCCATTGCTTAAACTTAGTTAGAGTTTCGAGTTTTGAGGAAGAGAATACTGAAAGTAAAGCGAGCACGAATTATAAGAAGGAAATAGAATCTATGATAACCATCTAATGAGGAAGTTTATACCGAAACTATACACAGGTAAAATCAGTTTACCCCGACTCATAATAACACGTTGATACGAGTAACCACATTACATCAAATTGTCAGTCTTTTAAATGCCTTGTTTATGTGTGTGCCTTCTGGTTTTTTCCAATATATTTTTTGACAATGTACATATTATTGTTTCTCTTCCTATTGTTCACTTTTGTTTGACGCACTTTTTTAACATATTTGATATGCAATTAAGTTTTTTAACTGCGATACATGTTTTTAATAAACCATTTTTGAATGAATTGATGTGTAGATGTGTACCTTTTAAACAATCTGAACTATTATCAACTAATAAGCCACACGGTAAACTGACTGGGTAAATTTAAAAAATAATTTTGGGTTGAACAAAGAAAAATTGACTAGAGCGGGACTTGAACCTGTGACGTCCGAGTTAACGTGCCTATGTTGGCGGTTACTCCCTATTTTGTCAAAATCTTTGTTCAGGTGCCATTCAGAAGCCATTCAGTCTTAATGGACTTAAAGGGCGAGATAGCACTTTTGGTATAAGAGCACCTGCACGTTAATCCGGATGTTGCTGGTTTAAGTCCCACTCTAGTCAATTTCCCTAGGTTGAATGGCTTCTGACTGGCAACACACACTGGAATCGTCGCCTAGTGTGGCAGCAACAGCTAGTCCAAAAAGGCTAGTTCAAAATGGAAAAAGAGCACTCCTAGTCCTAATTGGCAGCGGTGTGACCACCAAGTGGGGGCAGGGGTGGCGAGAGACCCACCTGAAATCAAGTTTATTTTCCAAAAACAACATGGCCCTCGATCTTTTAATGGGTCAGTTGTACACAGTGAACAAATAATTCTGATGGATTGGTCTTATTAATAGGGCCCTACAGTTAGGTGTCGCCCTATTATACACTGTCGCCCTGTTATAGAATGTTTGCAGTATAAGGTGTCACCCTATTTTGGCTTTAATACATTATAATAATAATAAAATAAAATAAAAACAATTAAAAAATAAATAAATAAATAAATAGATTGAGGAAGTGCACAGATATGGTTCGATACATCAAAAGCTCCCCCCCCCCCAATTATATCAACTTTTTCCCCGCCCGCCCCACTCATTGAGCCCGATACATTGTTGTCCCACGCGGCTATAGCGTTTACTAATGGTCGGCCATTTCCAGAGTTAAACTGCATGCACAGTTTGACACATGGGTGGAATGTGATTCTTAAAATGGCGCAACCAAGAATAATAGCAGGTGATGACGTCAGGTGAGTGACTGAATTCATTCCTAACCTCCTAATCAATATTCAAAGTTAAGTTTCCAATAAACCTGGAGGGTTCATACCGAGCACTTGCAATTCTCCTTCATTCGTGCAATCTCTTCTCGAAGAAGCTGTAGCTCTTTCTGGTTGTTGATGGTGTGAACTCTACTATGCGGTAAGATATTTGAGTTCTGAGCCGGCTGTACTGCGTTCCTGGTTTTAATCTAGTACCACAATTGTAAACGTGAATAAATAAAGTCATTAGTTCATCTTGGTATCATTATCTGATACATCAAACAATTTTTTGAAATGCAGAACTATTTCGATATTATTTATTCGAACGATATATTATTTAACAATTCGAACGTCATCAGTTCTTTGAACGACAGTTATAACAAATATTCCCTTTCGCCCAAACGCCGTGTATTTTTTTATTTAGCATATCTGTAATGGACAATCAAAAAGGGGGTGGGGCTTGTCTCCCCCGTCCCCCACCCATCGATGCCCATGACAGCTCCAGGTATGTCTTTATTGGCCATTTAAGACCAGAGGCGGATTGCAATAAAACGGTCTTAGCCAGCGGTCTAGACCAGTCAGTAATAGCCCGTTATATGCCCGAGACGGTCTTAGCTTAGTCAAGCTAAGCCTGTTGCAATAAGCCGGTCTTATATAAGTCAGTGAGCAGTAGTGAAATACATGTACGAACAAGCATTCCTAAGCTTGGTTAGTTACGATGGCCGCCATTATCCAAGGCACATTGAGACAGTGACAATGGCTTTGAAAGGTAATCAAGGATCAAACGTTAGGAGACAATCGAGGGAAAACAAAAAGCCTGTCACAGAATTTACAGACCGAGCAAACACTATCAATATATGGTCTCGTCATAGAGCTCTTTGCATGAAACCATCAACAACTAACAATGTAGCGCCATGTTTAAAAACAAAACAAAGACCGATCATAGCAAGCTCAGCACAGGCTTAAGATTTAAGACTGGCTTAAAAAATAGACTGTGGTATTGCAATCAGTTTATAATTAAAGACTGTCTAAGTGCGTCTCAAGTTAGCCGGCTATAGCACATAGACCGGTTTAAGACCACTTGGTGCAATCCGCCTAAGGCCTCGATTTTACAAAACGTCTAAAGACAAGTTATTCAAATTTTTCATAGTGATTTGTATTGTGATCACACTTTGTTTACGCAATTTTAAGATGAATCTTAGCTCATCATGAAATCGATTCGGGATAAATATTATAATTATGTGACAGCATTCTCATCTATACAGTCTTGGGTTTTATTAATATCAGCGTGGTAGGTTCTTTCTGAAAGGTAGGTTCATCGTTTGGTACTGTCAACGTAATGCTGATTCAATAAGGGAAAAATATCAAGAAATGTACAATAAAATTTACTTGTGAAAGTTTCAGTTAAATACAGTGTCTACTTGTTGAGAAAACAGGGGGAAAATGTCACGGTAATTTCACAAGAACGTCGAATCCAACAACGGCTAGCGAGGTGACAGCGGATTCCAACCGCATCTCTGGCCGCAGCATTCGCAAACGGACACCAACCCTCAGAAATCTGAGAAACGATTCGTGCATCAATCATTTCTCAGATCTATACGTTTGTGTTGGTTTCTAATCAACGGGGGCATTTCAGACAAAATAATTGCACAGGATGCTTACTACCATTACCATCTTTATATCATGTAAGCTTTCAGATAGAAGTTACACTAACATTACCAAAGTATGACACTACACGTGGATTCTCTAGAAGTTATATTCAACTCCCCTCGAACTTATACTCCACTAGAAAACTTAGAGTCACGATGCGTGCACGGAGAAAATATTTAGAAAATACAATCAATTTGTACATACCTTTGGGACAAACACTACACAGAGCGTGAGTGTTGTAGAAACCCAGATAATTGTGGCAACTATACAGTAGTGGGTGCTACTCTCAACTAAAACGAAGGACACCGTAGCACCAACGAATGATAAAATCAAAACATTGTAGACGCAAATTCCTGGCAAAAAGAAACCAAACAAATAAAACCCTGTTATGGAAAGAATGAAGCATCTGTGATCAAGTTGTCCTTCTATCAACTCAATGCTCAAGGTTTAACACTATTTTTATTCGTAATTTTGACTTATGTAAGATGCATAATTAATCTTGTAAAATTGAACCTGCCTCAATTCAAACGCGAGTTGTCATTTTCTAAGTTGTAATATTAATAATAGTACCCCTGGATTTATATAGCGCCAAATTACCAAAGGATGCAAGGCGCTGAAGGGAAAAAGAGAAAGACAACCATCTACACCTTGGAGAACATTTTTGAAGGACAAAACATTCTTAGCGTTTTTAATGGTTTGATTTACCATTCTTTTATCCTCATTCCCTTTTATTAGCCTTCACCTTGTTTGGGGTCTTGTGATTAGCAACTCCCCATCCAAAATAAAATGTAAAAACTCAAGAATTCCATGACTACAAGCTTCACATTCAGCTTTGAATACGTGTTTGTAATTAGTTCTATTTCTTGTCTCAAACAATAATGACTGTAAATATTTCTTGAGTAAAATTAATTTAAACTAAATTGCATGTTTGAGCTGTGATTAAATAACTGTTTTAAATTGACTCGATTTCACAAAATCTTAACTGCCGCTTTCTTTTACTTGAAATAACTGAGTTGACTACTTGATTCGACTGGAACGAATGCAAAAAAATCTCTCGATTCACAATACAGTGCGCCACCTAGAGTTTTTCTTGGTGAGGCAATTTTCAACAGTTCACCACGGGAAACAAAAGTTGCTCGCTAAACTGAAATACTAGAGTTTCCGTAAACAAATAATATGTCAAATTAATTTGAACGGTCACATTTTGAATATGAAGCTTATTTTGTTATGAGAATTTACAACGCTACTTGTTTTCGTTTAACATGCATTGGATCTTACCGATGTTTTTAGAATCGTTGAGTGCAGGGATGGATACTTTTCTGGTCTCCCAGGCCAAGAAAGCTCCAAATACTAGAAGTAGTCCATTGATGACGTAGAAGCTCCCAATCCAGTATATATGATTGACCGACTCGCAAATTGTGTAGGTTGATTTGTAAACAATGTCATCATTTTTGACATCAGTCTATGAATTCAAATACATAATTAATAAAATTATAGTTTTCAAAATATCTCCAATATTTTACATTATTATTTGAGAATATGTTTTCACGTTCAGCACTAACTATGGGGCTACAGTGATGTGTTAATTCAGAAATCGTTTATTTCATTTAATTTTCAAGCGTCGTCAACACAATTTTATTGTATACTTTACAGTGCTTGAACAAACTCGTAAAAATACTACTGCAAATGTTTTATTTATGTTTTTCTTTTACAATCTGAGAATAATTCATGTCTCTAGAAAAAATATTCAAGCTTTAATAGGGCCTACATGTGTATTTTTAATAATCTGATTAAAAGCATATCAGTTGTTATTAACTTTAAAGTGACAAATTAAATGCTCTTAATTGTGATACTTTGTGGAGCATACTTGTCATGTTGGCTTATACTGTAAAGAGAGGAGGCAAGGATTTACTTTACACACCACTGTTCTTCCGGAGTGTTGTTTCACCACCACAGGGTCAATTATTTCCCATAAAACCAAGATGACAACATCGATTAGGACTAAAGTTGCAACGTAGCCAAACAACCATTGATCCTTCATAAGAACCTAAACAATCAAAACAAAAATGTTTGCAGTTAAAAAAAGGGCGGTGAAGTCCGTCAGTCCTGAGCAATGTAGGCCAAGCTTCGTCCTTTTACACGCTAGGAACTCCCGGTACGAGATTTTTTTTCCCTACGAATTGTTTGTCCCACCATACGGCGAACTGTGTACAAACTTCTTTTGATAGCGCCCTCTTTTGAATCATCCTCCTCCAGCCCATGTTAATTTCCCGTATGGGGACAAAAAGTTCGTAGGAAAAAAAATATATTGCCTCCCGGGTCAGGACTCCAGGTCCCGGGGGCATAACATGTGTCTTGAGGAGGATGATTCGAAAGAGGGCGCTATCAAAAGAAGTTTTTACACAGTTCGCCATATGGGGGGACAACAAGCTCGTAAAAAAAAATCCCGGGGCCTGATCAATTTCTTGGTCAGTTTCTTGAATCCGAGTGAAAAGTCCGGAATTTAACCGAATTACGGGTAACATTAATACACAGATTCCGGGTCGATAACCCCCAGAAATGAATTAGACCTCTGGGACCCGGAATTTCTGACCCGGGAGATTTTAGAGTGTATACCACTAGCATCCTTTGCTTTGTGCGAATTAAAACAGATATATCGTCCACGAAACAGACATAATCAACACCGATTCGCACGAAATTCTTGACACAATAAGATTCTACATCTGTTATCATAAATATTAACCTTATAATTTGTTTAAGGAGCAGTGAGAGAAAATCGTTTTAAGGAAGAGCGAGAGAAAATCGGTCACTAATAGATAGGTCTACTAATAGAAGTCACAGTTTCAAAAATATGTAAGAAAATACTATACCGTTTTCATGGCATTTTTGTTGGTGAATATTTTATGCACTCTCCACGTCTTGCTGAACATGGATCCGAAGGCTAAGGAAAACCCGATAGAGAGACACCACGTCTTGGCCTATGGATACAATGATAGAAAATGAACTGCTATGGTTGGGCCAGAAATGAAATGGTGCAACTAAGGCAAACACGGATAGATAATAAACTAAACTCAGAGATGTGCAAAGTTACAATTCAACTACAGGAATTCCTTTCAGATTGGCCTTTCAGATTAGAAGATAATACTTTGGTGGATAAGCAGTTTTTATTTATGTGATAATGCTTAATCAAAAAAATGAAATGTTCGCATCTGCCAAACCGTAAAGAACAAGTTTGCCTGTAACTTCTGAGGCTTAAATGAACTGACTATACTTCTGTATACAATGCCCGTAGACTTCTGGGATTTATATAATTATATAACTTGACGTAAACCTTGGTTACCACGACCCCTCTGATGTAAGGGACAAACACCGCCGAGCCAGTTTAAGGGTCCACGTAGCCTCGGCATACACAATATTAATTAAGAAGACTAGGACTAAACAAGTGCTGCAGACAGTGAACCTCGCATTTTGAAGGTAGGACGGAGAGTGGGACTGCTTGTTGTTAATTTTTGTTAACGCGTTCTACACCAAGAGTTAGGAGGAGAGTCTTCTAAATGCTAATAAGGATCTTTACTGCCATGTACACCTGTCTGGTTACACCCCTATGTTCCGACACCCCTATGTTCCGACACCCCTATGTTCCGACAACCCTGGTGTATTTTCCTATTCCCAACCCTAACCCTAACCCTAACCCTAACCCTAACCCTATCTAAATCATGATGGGGGTTGTCGGAACATAGGGGTGTCGGAACATAGGGGTGTCGGAATATAGAGCAGTCCCCCACCTTGGTTTCGTCTTTGGACCATTCATCAAAAGAAAAGGAAGCATTCACTACACAATACCATCTAAATCGTGTATAAATTTGCAAGATTAATTATATCATGAAGAAAACTGTGTACTACAAAATATATTACTATTTACGTTTTCTCAATTTTTTTCAATTTTTTTCCCCAGATGGCCGCCATGCTAAATATGGCTGGCCAAGGTATATTTATTCAAATTTATTGTGCTATTTGAGTATACTGATGCAATGTATGACAAAACAAATGATTTGCATCATTTTAGTCTTTGCTAAGCAAGTTTTAAAATTCAGAAACGGATGTTGTATTGCAAAGGTGAAAAAGGAATCTAGAAAAATTCTTAAGCAAAAATAAACCAAGGAACTTTGATTTTTTTTCTTCGAATTTTACATTTTTTTTTTTTCTTTTTTTAGTTTTTCTGAATAGTAAATAAAAGGAGGCGGCGGCCACAAATGAGTCGGGCGGGGACGAGAAACTCATTACTTTTGTTAATCGGCCTAATAATTATGTTTGCCTTCCTGTAACCTAAATCAATACCTTGCACATGAGAACAAAGGTTTCTGCCGAAGCAATCCCCGTGTCGACCCCTAGGAGGATGACTGAAGTGTACGCCAGCATTCCTCCAATCAGCATCAGGTTATTGATATTAGGACTCGACATCTTGATAACCCTGAAATGGGAAAAATAATTTTGTTTGTTTTGCTAAGCTATAGCCTAATTTTCACTAGAGAAAATTCACAAAACCTTGAATTCCATCTTCTGCTAATCTACCTTTATAATCAATTTTGTAAGTAAAGAAAAGACCTCGGCCCTGCTGAAGCACAAAAAAATTGCTTAAGAATTTTCTGCTCAGGAAAAAAAAGGCAGGATACCAGTCACAAATGTCACATGTCAAACGGTATTTTGGTTGTAAACCTTATTTTACTTAGCTACTTTTTGTGCTAAAGCGGCTCTATGAAATTGGGCCCGCATAAGCAGTTAAGCAGAAAATACTGCTTAGCAAATTTCTCTGCTCAGCAAAATATAAGCGGGCACCAGTAGCACTAATGTTAACTTCAAGGCATTGTGGCATGGTAAAATAATTCTGCTGTTTAAAATAAGAAAGCTTTTTCTGTGCATAGCAAGTTTGTGTGCTTACAGGCTTTATGAAATTGGGCCCAGATCGACCCAAGCTATCCTCTTTGAAACCCTCTTTATTATGGTGACGCCATTTTGTTTTCTTCAATTCAAATTGTTATCAAACAGAGTCTTTGGGCTCAGAAAACCGATATCCTAGAATAGAGATATACCCGGTGCCTTCAAGGAGGATTTTTTTGAAAACCAAATGAATGAAAATAAATTACACACAAAAAGAAAAAAACCAGTTTCCCAATATTTACACTCAAACATTCACATGCCAAAAGGAACATTTTTAGCAATGTGATAATAAACATAAACACCTTACCTGTTTTTCCTAAATCGAACGTTAAACGTTAGAAAGCAGCAAGCCAGTACAATGCCCAATGAAGCAAAAATTGTACCCGTAATTGCAACAGCAAGCCGTATCGTCTGTCGAGTTACGCGAGTGATTATAAAGTCAATAGGTGGCGCCCTTCCTGTATATGTAAACATAACGATGGAGAGTGCAATTAAATACAGTACTATTAGTTTTAACGACACTCAGGAATTTAAAACTACTGTAAGTGTAACTTTAAACGTATGAAAACTGACAGTGTAAAATTGTGTGTGCACTTGACACATTTGAAAACCATGCTCTTTAAAAACTCCGGAGTCAGAATTGACCCAGATTCCGGGTCAAAGGGGTTTGACCATTTCCGGCTGACCCGGAAACTGGTTAAAAATGGGATTTTAACTCAGAATCTGCGACAGTTTTACCCATTTCTGAGTAATTTGACACAGACTCCGGGTCATACCGACCCGAATTATAGGTCAGGCGCCATAGAACCGGGAATCTGGATCAATTCTGATCTCGGGAGTTTTAGAGCGTGTTATCAACATTTGGCACGCAGGATACCAAATTCACAATTCTGAAATCATTGTATTTATTTTCAATACAACTTTTTTATTTACAAACTTGTATCTGTTTAAATAAACAATGGGTTACCTTGCCATACTATCGGGTAATTCCCATTAAACACGATGTATTTGACTGAATTTACAGTTGGATCCACGGTCCCTACGGAAACAAAGCTGCCGGCTATGAAAAGAAAAAAATGACAAATCAAAGAATTTCAATCATAAACTGAGCTAACTGTCGTTTTGTACCATTCAACACAATGTAAAACAGCAGCCTATTGCAATGATTTGATGTACAAATTCAGAACAGCATGATCAACGCGTTGCAACGTCCAAAAACTCACCCTGAAGGGACCAGTAGTGTGACAAAACATTTCCATTTGAGGTGTAGGCTGGTGAAAATATTTTAATTGTTTGTTGTTTGGTTGATTTGTTGTTGTAGTTCTTATGGTTCTTTCTCTTTGTGTGTCGGGGGTTTTTGTTTTTGTTTTGGGGGGTTTTGGGGTTTGGGTTTTGTTTTGGTTTTTTTTTGGGGGGGGTATTTTTTTAGGGGCCTTATACTTTACTAAGAGAACCATTGACAAGAAGTGCAAGTCGTAGGCTGTTTATATAAATATTGCACTGTTGCTATTTTAGTTGATGTACTGAATCATACATTGCAAGCTTTTTCCATTTTTTTTTAAATTAGTGTATAAAGGTATAAGGCAAATAAATGTATATATATATATATATGTGTACCTTGCATTTGGAGAATCTCAAGCAGTCCAAGCCTGTCTCCATGGTTATCGAATTTCACAGGACCCTGGATATTAAACACAATTTTGAACATTCTTCCTGAAGCAGTAACAATGACCATTTACCATCAACTCAAACACGTGTGTGCATCAAGATTCTTCAATTGATTTCTGAACAAACTAAATTACATCTGGTAGCACGGATAAGCAGGAAACAGAAATACAAAACCGATTTGTTTTTCTAATGCAAGTTCGCCCCAAACAAAGCTAAAATCCACTCTTGGTAAGGTTCTACAAGAAAAAACAATATTTAAAGGTATTGTACACTTTTGGTAACAGCTTAAAATCGGTGTCCACTGATGTGGGGTTCTCTGTGATATGGGGTGCTCTGTGATATGGGGCCCTGGTCTATAGAACTTACCGAGACGCCCTCAAACGTCATATTACTGATAATGTCAAAGAGAATGTCGACTGTAATGTTGTCGTACTCAAAGTCTTCCAAAGTTCTCGGTGGAGCTGAGTGGACAGAGAAACAATTTATGAATTATTTTAGCTGTACAGTTTGCATAAATTCAATTCTTGATGGGTTTTTTTTTCCCCAAAACTGGTTTCAAACAGAAAATGCAGATATCTTACCAACTAGACCACCGAGACTGCCCGGTAGCTAGAGGCAGTTCGAACGAGTTTTGACAGATGATGCTGTTCCGAATCGAAAAACACAAAAACTTTCGCATGTGCCACGGAAAATGCAAAAAAGAAAGAAAGAAATGTAACATGCACAAATTGTTTGTACATGCTTATTGGTCGTGAGATATTGTCGGGATCCCGACAATAATACATTTTTAGTTTTTAATTAACTACCACTAATCATTGGCGGATTTTTGTTGCGCAGAATTAAATGAATGTTTGTAACTTTCCGGATCTATAAAACTAGCTATTTAAAATGCAAATACAAAAATTCGGATAAAAATCGGCCAACACAAAAGTTCAAGAAACACCAGAACACTCTGCTAACAACTTCCAGACAATAACTGCCATCGATGTCATACCTAGTTCAGCGAGTTGTTCTTGAGCCTGATGAAGGGCAAGTGCTTGGGTCCAAGCCGTGTCATAAACAAGGGTGATATCCATGTATCCAGGCAGACTTTGTGAGTTGTTTGTACCCAAAAGTGTCTCAAATCTCTTCAAGAAACTATCAGTTGTCTGTAAACAAAACCAAAATTTATGTTAAAAAACAGACACTATTATGAGAAAGTACGCGACTGCGAGAAAACAAAAGATTGGATTCTTATGACGTAGGTGTATTTTAACCATTTATCGGCCACAGTATCCAGTCTGAATTGGCAGCTACAACTAAGGCTAGATTTCTGCGCTATCGTGCGTCGAAGATTAAAGGACGTCCTCACACACTTAGCAACAGTCGTATCAGTTACCGTAGCCGTCAATTCGGATATGACCTGGTGTTTTGTTTCCAATTTTGTTTTCCTTTATATTCATATTATGGATATTATTATTTATATTTATATGAAGGCTTTCCGGGCAGACTGATCGTGTGACCGGACGAAGGGCATGGCTCTAACGCCCTTCTTCCAGTCACAGAGAGTACATTTTGTCCAATGAACAGAAGGTCGTAAGCAATCAAATGGCTCCTGACAAAAACAAATGGCATTACTGTTACTTGTTTTGTTGCTAGAATTAGCCCCCAAAGACATGTTCATCGTTCCAGTGCATAATTTAGCCTTCTTGTGATTAATGAATGGTAGAAAACCGATCCAACTTTCACACTCGGTTTTCTTGAAACACATTTTTGCACGTTTAACTGCTTACGCCCTCAGTAAAGCTTTCGTAACATCCTTCTTCGGCGTACACGAAGCAAGGTTTCAGTATCGTTGAAACTAAGCAGTGCTTTATGTCTCGCCACCGTTTTGGGGGGATCAAAAAGTTTCCATTTAAAAGTAGACGCATATCATGGTGCGGCCATCTTGATTTTCTCCCTTTCAAATCTATGTAACTAAACCGGGGCTGGAGGGGCAAATAGTCTGGTTAATTTTTGTACAATGAATATTAGCACTCATACTGCCATTGGATTAAGGAACATGGCCAATATGGTGGCAGCGTGATAAAGGTCTAAATTATTACGCGAGAGCCCCTCACCACTCCGGCACGTGTTGGCTTCCGGTTAGCTTGCGATGGGGTGGTATCAATGTAAACAGCGAACTGGTTGGCTATGGCTTCATCCATTTGATCCAAAGTGCAATTAATATCATTGTCCGGGTCCCGCCACCAGTTGGAATGTAGCCAACCTAAACATAGGTACAACAAAGGCTGGATTTGTTAGTAATTTACAAAATTATTGTGTGGAGTCTCCATCGTTTAATATTTTAGCTTACACTCTAAACAAAATTGTGGGGCCTGACCCATTTAGGGGTAATTTGTTTCAAAGTGACCCACAAATGGGTAAAAATGACGCAGGACCCGGGTTGAAATATCATGTTTAACCACCTTTGGGTCAGACTGTGGGTCAGACTGAACCGGAAAGGGGCCAGCCCCTAGGACCTGGAATCCAGGTCAATTTTGTGACCCGAGAGTTTTTAGTGCTTAGCAGCTTAGCCTACATGAAATACTGCCTAAACAATGTTCACCTCTTGTCCCCTGGCACTATCCGGCTTCCATTTTATGAAACAGCTATCAGCTATGCTGATTGCATAACAGACCTAAGCCTTGTCCTAATTGTCATATACGGCTGCGGCTGTTGCTAAAGGCAAAGTATGATTTATGGCTTGATTGTGGTGATCCATCCGCAGCGGCAAAGTATGATTTATGGCTTGATTGTGGCGATCCATCCGCAGTGGCAAAGTATGATTTATGGCTTGATTGTGGTGATCCATCCGCAGCCGCAGCCGTCTTTCAGACAGAGCCTTTTATAGTTTCGTGTTCATTTTGGTAAATAACTGTGGTTGTTCTGCAGTTCGTTTAAAAAATACAAACCTGTCACAATCCAAACGTATTTGGCGCCATACATATTCTGGTGATAGGCTTCACAGAAGACTTTCCTGGCCATATTAGCGTATGCACCAACAACTATGATGCGTGCGCCCGCTTTCTAAAGGTATTTGAATAATCATATAACAATAAATGAACCACAAGGGAAACAAAGAAAAATTGACAAGAGCGGGATTTGAACCTGCGACCTCCGTTAAAGTGACGGCGCTCTACCAACATTAGTGGTAGATGGCTCAGTTAGTAGAGCGCCGCACGTTAGCCGAAGCTCGCAGGCTTAAATCCTATACTCTAGCCAATTTCCTCTGTTTCACCCAAAATTATTTGAATAAAACATAATCAGACATCATAAATGTATAATTTACTCCATCTTCTCGAATTTCCCTTCTCATAAAACGTGTTTGAAACCACGTATTTGTAGATATTAAATTTTGTATCTGACTTTGCAGAAAGCTTTTTTCTATACATCAGGAGGGCGAGCATGTGTGTACTTTTCATTTCTATTAATGAAAGTACGCAACATCAAAGCACTTTTTAATTTTTATTTTATTTTTAGTAATGCAAATTTGCCACAAACAAGGCTAAAAGCCATTCTAGGTAAGGGTCTACAAGAAGAAAACATTTCAGATGAAAATAACTTAGGGGAGCTGAAGGCAGGAATTTACATTCCTCTTAAAACAGTATAGCTTGTAGGATGGAGGGAAACATGCAAGATGCAGTATTTTGAATAAAGCTGTTGGAGTGCCCCTTTGTTTTCTCAGCAAAGTACTTTTCTGCTAAAACACCAATCACGAACATTTCCTTAACATCTACCTTGATATTTTCAACCGGAAGTGCAGGATTGTCAACGAATGATTCGGCAGCTATGATTTCAACTCCCAGGTTCTTGGCATCCTCGTGAAAACCAGCCATAGACTAATGAAGACAACAAAATATACAATAGCAACATTATTACTAAAAACAGTCTAAAAAGCCCCGGGCAAAAATGGCCCTGTTCTGAGTCGGCACAACCTGTTTTTTTCAGATCAAAATGACAAGGGATGAGTCAGATAAATATCACACATAGTCTTAAATAGCGCATGTATCTACCAATAAGGTACTCAAGGCGCTTGAATAAACAGAAACATTTTAGGACAAGTTTACTTCATCTATTTTTGCAGGCTAAAATGACACCAAATCTTCATGAGTCAGGATATCACTGATCTGTATTCATGATCATGGATGTGTTGAAGTCCACATTCATGTCTCAAAATCCTACATTGTGTGGACAACATTTTTCCTCGTAGACTTTACACTCTCTGTATGATCGTTCATGCAAATCTTCTGAATGTTCCAGCGTCGTGACGGTGAATACCTGAATGTACTACATTCACATTGCCTGTCAATCAGGACTGACTGACACAACAAGGACGCCGTTGGATGTTTATGGATGACGGGGTTTGCAGAATTACGACAGGATCAAGACACAAGATTTAGTTTAATCACAGTTTATTAAAAAGCGGTCAAGTTAAACGTTTAATTACACAAAATCCAACTCGTGTTGTTAGAAACAACACTGTTAACAGGGGAAAGGACGATTCGAGATGAACGGGGCACTTCTGGCCAATTTAAACTGTAGTTTTCGTTTGCATTTTTCTTAACAAGCCCCTTTTCAGTGCTCATGTTATGTCGTTTACTATTGTTAACAATCTGACAAAGAGGTAAACAAAAGTAGTGAGGAACAACCAATAGTTTGTAAATGGCTGACAAGTTTGCCAAAAGAGGAGCAACAGAAAAGGAACAGACAAAAGAGCGGCGCAGTCAAGCAATAACCGAGCACAATCGATCTTTAATACCAACTTTTCATACACGGGTAAACATTAATTAACACAAGCTGCGAGAACAATGAATGATAACAACGTACTACACGGGCGACTGCATTAGCGCACACCGAGTCTCCAAATCTTGAGGCGGCTAGAACTCCTCCAGGAGAAATCACCAGGCGTATCTGCCAAAAACTATAAGTTATAGGCACACAACAAATTATACAAATAATCTAGGCGTATCTGAAAATTAAAACCAATTAAATAGGCCTAGAAAAAGTAGAGGGGTTGAATAGGAAACGTTACTCAACAGAAACAAAAATCTTACACAGCAAAACTCTGACCTTATCAATCGTTTTGTAAAAAGTACAAACGAAGGTCCTTCTGATCTAAATAATAAAAATGGGATCACTGGAAAACATCCCCGGATAAGCCCCAAAAAGGTCGCAAGCGCCTCTTGATATGTTAAAGATGTTTTCCCTAGACTCCTTCTGTACTGCAAGTACTAAAGCAAATTAAGAGATTTGATTCTAAATTGACCAATAATTTACTTACAAGAAACCAACAATTCTTCACAAAACTTAATATATATATATTTACAGAATTATTTTTACAAGTGAGATTAATTTATACAACTGTGGAGTTCTCATGTAGAATTCTGCGGATAAATGTCAATTGCAATAAATGAATAAGAATTATTGTTTAAGATCTATGAATCGCGAATGGAATGGGGTTTGGATGATTACCCCTCTATATTTACTAGATCGTTATTAACTAAGAGATTGCCTCGTCTATCCTGGTGGGTAAAACGGGCCCGGATTGCTTCGAAATATCGTTTTGCCTTCCGGTACACTCTATAATAAGCGATCCGAAATGTATGATGGAAAATATAATGTTCTAGATTGATTCCTTAAGAGTATTACTAAAACCTTTTATCTCATACAACGATTAAGGTTATTCCTTTTTTAGTATTACCGGTAATCAAAAAAATAATGAATCTCAAATAATCGTGAAATATTCACATAATCATACTGCCATAATGAAGAGGTAGCAAAGGATAACACTTACGATCGTCAGATCGAATTTCATCAGCGTTATCAGAACTGATTTTCGCGCACTATAGCGACCACCTGATACAGTTTAACGCAACAGAGCGCAACCACTATTCAGAAAAGAAATAAAGAACGACGACCACACTTTAATATTCAATACAAGTGTATTGAAGTGTGCGGGGGTAGTGCGCTGGATGGACCTGTTCGAGGGCACTTATCCGAAACTACATAAAAGCATATATATAGGGTAACATTAAATTCTTGTTATTTTCAATCTTTACAATAGTCCAGATTTCAAATTTGACCGTTTGACAATTTTCCCCCGAACATTTTTCGTTAAGTACGTGACATTTTGATGATACTTTCATAGCAACCAGGAGAAAGGGCTCGGTCTAACATTTGTCATGCTCGCTGGTATCGAGTATATACAACGAGTATATACAGTCCAGGATCCACCTCCACTTCATGTTACAAAAACCATCTAAAAGTTATCGTCTATGATTATACATCACTAAATTGCGTAAACGGTAAACCGGTATGCTCATCTAATGTGCAACCTGGGATACACTATGGCTGCTGAGATAGTAGATTATTTCACGAGCCAATTTACAGATAGTTTGCACACAATTTCCACAGTCCGTTGTGTTCACCGAATCGTCACTCTGTTTACCTCCATCAGGGGTGCGTTTTGGCGACCCCAAACCAGAAACATGTTTGAGCTTTGGTCATTGGTTGAGCGTTTTCGCGTGTTCGGTTGAACCGAGGTGACGCGGCTGTTCCGACCGAACCGTTACCGAGTTGTTGGCTCGGTTAGGCTTGGTTTCAAGATGGCGGATTCTAAAA
This sequence comes from Plazaster borealis, assembly GCA_021014325.1. NCBI lineage: Eukaryota > Metazoa > Echinodermata > Asteroidea > Forcipulatida > Labidiasteridae > Plazaster > Plazaster borealis. Next base: position 8,749,073 of record CM037455.1, read on the forward strand.
ACTATCGAAAATTATCAAAGGAATTCTTTTTAAAATGAAATACCTTCAAGCATAACAAGTAAATAATGTTGATAAAATTACAAAGACTAAGCTCCATTAATTGAAAATAAAATGAAGGTTGTTTATTTTAAGAAAATTAATTTTCAAAAGATGTACCTACGTCATGAACTGTTTCTGGTTACCGACCCGATTTTTGCGTAGCTCTCGGAAATTGTTTCAGTTAGTGAATTTTACGTCAGAAACTTGTTTCCGGTCATGGTCACCAAAACACACCCCAGACCATAGAGAAAGGACCACGTATTCCTTTCTCTATGATAAGACAATCTAATCAACATTTTGTTCACGTTTTAATTATCGTAGCCTTTAGATCAAGGCGCAAGTGTATATTTTGGGCGGTAGAAGCCGATCACGCTCGACAAGAGACCGGGGGTCGATTTCACAAAACTCTTCCTAACTTAGGACTAGTCCTAGGCAATGCTAAGAGATAGGACTAGTCTACTGGTCCTAAAAAAAGAGAAGTCCATTCCTAGCTCTCATTGCCTAGGACTAGTAGTAGTTTTAGAGAGTTGTTGAACCCAGGAGTTGAAAGGTGCTTCTTTGTGCGTATTTTGACCCGTTTGAGACTTGAATGGGGTCTACAATTTACATTTTATTAATTTATTTATTATTATTATTACTTTGGTGTATTTTCTACTATTAACCTCAAGGTATCAATTATCAATTACAAACCAATCGCTAAATTGGCTCACGTCCTTACCCCAAAACAGTATTCAACCATGAAGAACAATACAACTAACTGCGGACTAGGTTTTTTAAACTTAAAAGGATGGGCGATCATCATTGTATACAAGCCTACATCCAATTAGTCTAGAACGGTCGCACGCAATCCTATTAGGCCTAGTTTTTTGTTACGCATTTCGGAATACACTTAACCAATCATGCTTTTTTTAAGGCCTATTTATTAAGGCTTGCTCTCAGATGACATAACGAAGGGCAATTATTGAAAATGTAAGAACCAATTTCCTAATTTCGTGAAAAGGGATGAAACCTTTTATTGATGAGTTTCTGCCGAGTGCAGTTAGTTATGATCGGTCAATTATGATGGCGTCAGGTGAACAGGTCAATAAGTTGCACAGACTTCTTGTTGTCAGTGTTTGGAATGAGGTGAACAGAGATATCTTTATTGCATTCTGCTTGAAATGAAGTTGTATTAAGTATGCATATCTCCTAGACACAATTTACGATCGCTTCTTGTCTATGCACCGTCCCAACGTTAAAACAGCGTGATGGAAGATACTGTATTAACAGAATCATTGTTCACATGACGTGATCGCCTTACACCCTATAGAACTTCCGGGTCAGAATTGGCCCGGATCCGGGTCCCTTGGGCCCTGAACCATTTATGGGTCAGTATGATCCGAAATATGTGTCAAAATGAACCAGAAATTGGTCAAACTGAGGCAGAATCCTGGTTACAATCTCATGTTTAACCACTTTCCGGGTCAGCCTGACCTAGGTCAGGCCCCATGGGACCTAGACTTGATTCAAGTCCCGTTCTCGTGCGAGAGGTCTCCAAGCAAACAAGCCGCGTACAGTGGGCGCTCGCCGTCAAAATGTGGTCCCGAGAATGGGACTTGACGAGGTCGTTTCTTACACGGCACGTTGTTATTGGAAAATCTTCCCAAATGGGGAGATGAACAAAACCAATGGGAGCGTGGAAGCATTGCCCCGCCGGTAAAATATTCATTACACTCTGTGACATCACAGTGCAAGGCATTGTAAGTGCACGCGTCTAAACGCGGTGACACGTGGGGTGCAGGCAAACTCATCAGCAGGCAAGTGGGTGTCGGTACCAAAGTCGTTGAATTGCACTTCCCAAAGTTCAAATTTTGCAAACAAAACCGACCCAAATGTATGTTACCAGGCGCGGATCCAGGGGGGGGGGGGCGTGGGGGGGGGGCCCCCCCCCCAGGCCAAGAAAAAAAAAAAAAAAAAAAAAAAAAAGAAAGAGAGAGAGAAGAGAGAGAGGGGAGGGGGAGGACGGTGTTTGTGTTACGCAACAAACTTCATTCATTTTTTGCTTGCATTTATTTTTATATATTTTCACCCCCCCTTTGGATCCCCCTGGATCCGCCCCTGGTTACAACGTGTTAACTTAAATTTTAATGAACATTCAGTGCTTTCTTTTTATAATTAATCGGTTATGTAAAAAAGTACTTAACCCCCACAAATAACAAATGAACGAGTCTTCTTTTTGAATTCGTTTGATTGGACAACACGTATAACGCAGCAAGTTTACATATTCATAAGTGAATACATTTACACATCAGGCGACTGCGGCATCGTCAAGTCCCTGTCCCGCATGCGGAACAGGTTGGGGAATGCAGACCATCACAAAACAATAGTTTTATGGCGATGGCACGGGATTGGGACTTGAGTCAAGTCTACATGGGACCGGAATCCGGTTCAATTATGATCCGGGAATATTCAGTGCGTGTTGGCCTACATATCGTTTCAATATGTCATCTTGTTGCAGGTCGCGAAACAATTTTCCTTTTTTTGAACTAATACAGAATGAATGAACGGGGGATTTGGAAGTTTGCCTTTGCATTGTAGAACATGTGACAATAACTAATTTGTATTGATCCTTCGCACCAACGTCATACGCGGCTATACTGTCTGACATGCTCGCCATTTGGGAGTCAAAATTGTATGTAAAGACATGGTAAGCTAAGCGTGTTAACGCCGCGTCGCAACAAAAATGTGCAATACACTGTATAATTATTTTTTTAAAAATGGCGCAATCAAGATTTTTGTAACGATGACGTCAGGTGAACTCAATAGGCATACAAATTTTCTTGATTCTATGCGTGAGCTGGTGAGCGTTCCCCTTAATACCGTAAAAATGTAATTAGCCTACAGTTACTGTTACTGCTTGGAACTGGTAACTTGTGTTGGGTTGTTTAACCAGATGTGGGGCAGCAGGTTTACGGACCACAATAGTTACTTTGCTTTCGTTTCTCCAATCCCATCTGGAAATATTTTTGTATTGTCTTGTTTCGTTGTGAAGGCTGAATAAATAATAATAATAAAAATAAAAATAATAATAATAATGGTATGATACAATAATATCCCTATGACGTTATGTCAATGTGCTCTTCGTATCCTTTTTTTAATAGAAAAAGGCATGTACATAAAGCAAAACCATGCAACAGAATAGTTACAGTAAGGTGAATACAGACATACATGCTTAACATTATGGAACTCATTCCTATCTGATGTGCGTCTTTCGCCATCTTCGTCTAGTTTCATCTAGCGCTTAAAAACATTCAATGATTTTTTTAACTGTATTTTTGATGTACTTATATTGTTGTCTTGGCTACTATTTTACAGTATATGCATCCGATGGATTTGATAAATAAACGCATTGAGGTCAACAGCCGAACAGGCTGAACGAAGAGTCTGAGACAAGTGAAATTTGTCCTGTTCGCTTGCGATGATGTGAGGATAAACTGTACAGAAAATGAAATCAATTAATAACAAAATTAATTATTTATTAACTAATGGGTGATTTTGTGCTGTCAGGTACAATAGGGTTGTCATTGCGCAGGGGAAACTGAATCAATAACACTAAAATATACAAAAGGCAGACAATATTGTTTTAACAAATTATTTTTAAATGCAAGTCGGGGTTATTCTAAAGGAAAACTTGAAACATAAACAGAGAACAGAAAACAAAGAAAGGGTAATTGATATAGCTTTGATATAGCTTGTCAGTAGATTAGTAATTAATTACTCAATAAATACGTACAATACTACCACTAACAATGTTAATGTATACGGAACAAAGTGCACTGTAGAATAGTACCGGCGGGCTTTAATTTTACGGTGATGTATAACTCGCAGCATGGGGTGTCAAACGATAACCGTTAAATTTACGGGAACTATTTTTGTTTTAAGTGCACTTTATAAGTGACTCAGCCTAAATATAACACTGCAATTAACGTTTTTAATGAAGAGAGAATATAAACAATTACAAATCAAATACCGTTTGTATATTATTAAAACGGTATTTGATTTGTAATTATTTTTTTGCTGAATGGACCGGGAACACAATATAATAGGTTTTCCCGGTCAATTTCAGCAAAAAATAAGTCAATTTCATTAACACTAATTCAAATTAACACATTTCTCCGTAATCTAATCAAACTAGGGTTCTTTTAAGCTACTATTGCATTCAATTTCGTTCTCGTGAACACACGATTTTGTTCTTCACATTCAGGTTTGTTTCAGTCATTCTATTTCATTTCTAGACATTCAAGACTACATTTTCTTCCATTGAATTTCTACAATCTATTTACAATTGATGACATGGAGTGGTTGACCAGCCTCTTGCTGCTGGCTTTAAATTTGAATGATCTTATTTGACCAGTGAATGCTGAACTACTGACAGTTAATTACTCTTTTTGACCGATGAATGCCGATGCGACGGAGCATTCATTGTCTAACGAAATTGAATGAGCCAGGTGTTAAATTGAAACCCTTTTTAAGGTTTTGAAGGAATAGAATGAAAGCCCCCTTCAATTGATTAATCTTAGGATTGAATCCAGCAGCGTACTTCACAACCTATTTTTTTTCTCTTGTTAACTTGACGAAAATCCAGACAATTCCTCGTATTACAACAGGCATGATGGTTGCATTTATTAATTCTAAAGCGAGAATCGTGACACGCTTCCGGCGACAAAATCAAGTTAAGGATACAAGTGTATTGAGTAATTTAAATGAAGAAGGTCGACCATCTATCGCCCACTGTTGCCTCTTTTTGATGCAAAATTTTCCCTTTTTTCATGTCACGAATGCTTCATATTTAGGACTATTTCCTATCGTTTTAAACTGTTCTTCGTGATTTTGTATAATTGGCTTTATTAAGAATATTCAGACAAGAATGTATGATGATTAAATGTTATACAGATAGGCCAGTAGGTCTTAAGCATGTTGTCCCTATTTTTTCTTATAATTTTTCTTGTTTTACCAGCAGCCTCATAGGTTTCATTTTGTTGATTTAGTTTATTTATTTTTGATTTATTTTAAATCTTCGGACAATAAAAAAAATCTTGACCAGGAGTAGTTCAGGGAAGTACAAAAGTTTTTAAAAAATGTCATCTAAATGATGCGTCTTCTACGGGTATAGGGTAGGCCTACTCCCAAAATCAACGACCATACAAACTTACTTGGTGAGAGGCACTGCAGCTGTTGATAGTATAAACTATTTTGAGAAAGGATTCCTTTCGAAGTAATATGGTTTTGATACCCGAGAACATTTGAATCTGAGAAACGATTCATGTATAAATCGTTCCTCAGATTTCTAAGGGTTGGTGTCAGTTCGCAAATGCCGCGGTCAGAGATGCGGTTGGTACCAACTGTCACCGTGGATGGATGCGACGTTCTTGTGAAAATACCGAGACATTTTGTTGCTGTTTTCTCAGCAAGAATACTTGCTGAGGAAACAGAAATTACAGGATAGACACTGTATCCAGCTGAAACTCTCAAATGTGACTTTTATTATCTTTCTTGATAATGTTGCCTATAAATCAGCATTAGGTTGACAAACAAAAACAATATTTGTCCCTACCTGTACATGCTACACGTGTAGATATTTTCTATGACGTGTCATCAAGAATTACCCGGTGGTAATACTAGGCCTATAGCCCTTCCCTGGGGGAAAAGGCCAACATTTAGTTCCACATAATCACTGATTACGTAGTTTCTCCAAAGTGTAATGACTGGGGGGAGTCAAATTCCTTGATATCCTAGAATGGACCATTCCACATAATTACACAAGGGAATCAGTTCCCACAGGGTTTATTAGTTTTTTGTTTAGATTTTTTTCGAAATATATAATTGAATGGTGTGGTAGTAAATAATTATTATCCCTTTCAATCGTCGGGATACAGTCTGGGGTGTTGCCACGCGCTTAGATAATTAGAGAAATTATGTCAATTACTGGGTAGCTAAATGAATCAAATAATCATAGACAATAGCTGGGTATGTAGAGAAGTCACTTAGATGTAAACAAATATTGGAAAATGCACATATCTATTCTAAAAATATGTATTTTGATTATGTGGTAGTAAGTATTTGCCCTTCCGCTCGTCGGGGTAAAGTTGGGGCGTTTCCACGCCCCCAAGGATTTGCTAATTAGGGAAAAGAATCAATTACTGGGTAGCTAAAGGACTCAAATAATCCTAGACAATAGCAGGACATGTAAAGAAGTCACTTAAATTTAAAAATTGTTTGGAAATGCACAGACAATATTAATTAACACCTTATAATTGGTGTGGAATCAAACATTGGCCATTTCAAGTATTTGAGTGTATAGTCGATGGAGTAAACGGACTTAAGGGTAAGAACACATGATGAAACAATGATATTTTTGTTTGGTTATTTGCAAACCTAAAATGTATCACTGAATGAGGGCTTTTGTCGTTTTCTAACGCAGCATCCCAGGTATATACAAACGTGAATTGAATAATCTTGACATGTGTCAGCGAAAGAAAATGGTATGCCATTTGCAGTTCTTGATATTTTCTGACAACCTTTCAAATGATTATGGATATTCAAATAAAGAAAGTCCGTGTGTACGTCTTGTATCAATTGGACAGGGTGATGCAGGCAGGAAGGAATGTCGAAATATATTTCTGTGGTGCACTCATTTCCCCATAAATTAAGTCCTTATGACAGTGGGGGGAAAAAACAAGTCTATGACCTCATGCTAAAATTGTGTAAATTGTCATTTTATCTGAAACTTTTTCAGAGCGAAATTTGAAACATGAGTAATTGACAAATTTTAAAAATCTAAACAAAAATCGGTAAAAAAAAGTTCAGCGTTGTGTGACACGATTGATTTCAATTTGTCAGAAACAAACAAAAACACAACAGAACAACAGAACGTGACTAACGATTCATTCAAAAATATTACTAATTTGAAATATTCTCGTGACTAGAAAATGTCTCATAAGGCGTTCAGGCGATTTGCAGTGGTTATTTGCAAACACGGAAATACATCGCTGATGGAAGATTGTCGTTGTTTTCTAACATAGCATACCCCAGTACAAACATTGTTTACTGTTGTTAGTCATTAAAGTGTTACATTTTAAAGAGACACGTTGCCTTGTATTGGGCTACAAAAAGAGTTTGTTATGAAATGAATACGGTTGGAGAGATGTTTTAGCAGTAGAATTTAATAATACCCACAAATATGCCTCGAAATTGTGTGGTTTTCCTTTCACCACGTGAACACGGTCCGCTATTTTGTAGAACCAAATTTTGGACTCCACAAAATGGCGGACTGTGTTAGTTCATGAAGTAAAAGGAAAACCACACAGTTTCGAGGCGTATTTGTTTTGATCATTATATCCTTCTTTCAAAACACCTTTCCAACCATATTCATTTCGTAACCAACTCTTTTTATAGCACAAATCAGGCAACGTGTTCCTTTAATCTCCGTATGGATTTTTAAACGGAGCACGGGCGTGTACGTCTTGTATACATTTGACACGTTGATAAAGGCAGGAAACAGAAATTGTGTTAATGGAAGAAACGTATACATGATCCATTGACAATATTACAAAACCAATCAATTTCCACAAGAACGGTAGTTTATGGACAAGTTGAAGTCGGTTTTTGCGTCAATCGGTCGGCAGCTTCCTAAAACTAATTATAGAAAAACTCCCAACCAAAATAAGTGTGTTTTGCGCCAGAAATGTACTAGTATTGTGACGTTATATTTTGTTGATTACAATTAATCTTAATGTTCGTTTTTTTCGGGAAGGTTTTCGAATGATTCCAAATTCCATAAATAGAAAAATTGTGGAGAACATTTGTTATAATACAGGACGTCATAAACGCAAGAGTTTTGCGCAAGAGCAATTTAGCGACTAAATCACAATCTGATCATCAATCACGTTTACTGCTGCAAACATCCAACTCATTAATTTGTCGGTTAATAAGACGAAAAGTGATCCCTTGAGAATTTCAAGCCGCATATTTCAAGATGTCAAACTAGTAATTGCTTTTATAATTAACTATTAATGATTAATAGACCATTTGTTGTTTAAACGAGCCATAACACGACGGAAATTGTATTATTGTATATATTAAAAGAAATTTCAGAAAATAGAATTAGCTGATACAAACTGCTTACCAACCAAAGGGACCTATGGTATAAATGCAAAAAATAGTTAGTGGCCTGAAGTTTCTACCATATCAGAGTCCTTCTCGAAGGCTAAAGGCTTTTAGCATTTTAGCCTTTATAAGTTTAGCTTTCGAGACAGACTCTGCTAGGGTCACTAACTATGTTTTGCAAAAGAAAATTCACTTACATCTTAGTAAATTCGGACAAGGTAAAATGACTTACCTGAGAGAACAATGGAAAAAATTGGTGCAGAGTGGCTACCTTGGTCCAGTTAAACTCCCTGAAGAGCGCAAATTTGGCCACATTGAACATGGACTCTGGCGGTAAGAGACGAAATGAGCGCGGGAAAAGGTCCCGATTGGACAGCGACGGCGAAGCTGCAATCGAGACCTATGTAAAAATATGAAATGAAAATAGTATTAATTTCAAACTGCTGATAAAACAAACATATTTCTGGCTTCAATTATTGAAAGCTTAGGCATCCAACCAAAATCAAAGTGACCGTGAGTATGGCTATTCATATTTACAGAATAGGGTTCAAACCATGTACTAAATGTATCTCAATTAATTTTATTTTTTTAAGTTTCATCACAACCAGCGTAGGAAAACGGATTAGATAATTCTTTGTTTCAATCTCGAAATACTTTCATATTAAGCTCACATTCAATAGACACAATCGGCGACTCCAGCTAGCAGTGGTCACGTGACGTATAGTGGGTACAGAATCATAACAAACCCTCGCGCGCAGTGTTTCAGCACGGGGAGCTCAATGGGACTGTCGTAGTTTTCCGGCAGGTTGCTTGAAAACAGCGAAGAAAAGCTTTGTTTTAACCATCACCTACTGACTTTTTAACCTACCTACTTGAACAATACACGAACTTGGTTATTTTTAGAGACCTCACCGGAGCCATGGGACATAAGTTACAGTACACAACGATTCCCTATACCGATTGCTTTCTCTCATTGGCTACCGCCGTAAATAGTTATATTTAGTCCCGCACTCCCATCAACACATCATTAATTTTCCGCATACTGTCTGGGCGGAGCCGGTGCTTGGGCACTCCTCTGGCTTCTGCCTCGGTCCGTCTGTCCTTTCCGTCCGCCCTCCTGGCCCTCCCGCGGTTTTTCTTTGCCCCTTCCTCTGTTTTTTTCTCTTCTCCCCCGCCCCTATCTAAAAAGAACTATACTTGTCGCATCAAACTTTTTTTTGTAACTTGCACTTCATTATGATTCTCACTCGTTGGTTTATATGAAGATTCTCCGAGAGAATCTTCATATAAACCATAACAAATTATAAGCCTTTTGAACACCTTGAGTGCGTATAAACCGGTCTTGACTAACTATTTTCTTTGCATGTCCACTAAAAATCCCTAGTAAATATGATGCCTATGTCGAATATCATAAACAAAAATTCGTGGCTACATGATGATCTCATCCTCTGATTTGCTTGAACACAGCTACATGTATGATTTCACTCTTCCCTTTATAAACAAAATTTCCAGGATTGTTTGTGTGCCACTGTTTTTCGGAGCTTTACCAAACCATTTCGAAAACGTTTGAAAATTGCAAAACTGACCACACTTCCGTCTTTTTTTGCGGATTTTGGTGCTATATAAGTTTACGTTTTTTTATTATTAATATTATATTACTTCAGATGGATTTAGAAAAGTTAAAATCGTGTTGCAACTTGCAACCAACAAATGCAACATGAATCATGACCCCTTACAGCAGTGGCACTCGGATGCTGCCATGTTTTTCCATACACACCGCGCTGTTTGTTTACATTGTATACCCACTATAAGTCACGTGACGCCGGTCGCCGATTGTGTCTATTGAACTCCTTATTATTCGTCAAAGACACACTAGAAAGTGAACAGTCCAAACAGTTTCGGCACCAGTTTTGCACAATGTATAGGGATAGTCACATTCAGAAGTTGGGATTGTCATATTTTGACTTCTCCAATCAAGTTTTCAGGCAGGCCAAATATATATATACCAGTTTCCGAACTATTTATTCGTAAGTGTGACGTATTAAATTCCACTGTAAGCCACGCCCACTTCACACACATTGGCTCCATCGATTACTACAAGCCCATATAGGAGTTGCATTGAGCTACAGTCATGTTTTTTTTTAATGATTTATACAAGAAAAGTTTAATAATTTGACTTCAAAGGCTAAAATATCTTCTCAGAATTAAAAGTTTCTGTCATAAGGAATGGTCAGGTTGTGGTACCGCTGAACTCAAAGCAGCAGCACTGAAAAAACGGGCTGTGGTGGGAGCAGTACCAGTGATTCCAGCGGGGTACAATTTGGGGAGGAGACCAAGGGCAAATGCCTATGTCTAATGAAGACAAGAAAAGCTTTTCGACGACGAAATAAATTGGATGATATTTTTTTGTAAAGTTACCCACAGACCTATGCCAGCTTTGGAGCCAGATGTACGTTAACGAAAACTTTGGGCGTGCAGCAGATACGCACGCGTGTGATGCAATGACTTTACCAAAAAGGATTGGCCCATCCAGATTTAAAAGGACATGTTGCCTTCGGATTGGGCGATTTGGGCTATAAACAAGAGTTTGGTATATTATATTAATATGGTTGGAAAGATGTTTTAAAAGCAGAATATAATAATTCACATATTATTTCGTAATTATGTGAAGTCAAATATTTGGTTCTACAAAATGGATATTCATGTTTTTATCACCTGGATAAGGTTCCAATTGTGCGAAGCTTGAGCAGTCGGTTCAGTAGCGACGGAGCATCCACCTCCCAGTATCATTATCTTAATGGTTGATCTGTTGAACAACTCTCTGTACATCACATCCGTAGCTTTGCCTCCATTACACTGAAAGTAGAACAATTCATTCCATGTAGTCTCAACATACCGTTTTTCATAATGAAAAATGTTACAAGCAAGCGCTGTTTTGTGTAGTTAGAGCTCCAATCGAAATGTTCGGCTAACTGTGGTTACACTGCGAAACCTGGGTGTTAAAATTGAAACCATGGGTGTTGTCCCATTATAGCTACCGAAAAGAAAACAAAAATTAACATAATTGGGTGTTAAAATAACACCAATGTAATTATTTTGCCAGAAGATAGTGTTATTTTAACACCCTATTTCTGGCAAAATAATACACCATAGCTATGGTGTAAATGTTAATTCTTGTTTTGGTATCTATGTGACAACACCCATGTTGTCAATTTGAACACCCCAGTTTTTGCAGTGTATAAACAACCTAGTGGAATCTAAGAAGTAACTTTTACGATTAATACTTGCTGGTGCAACTATGTTAATCTCTTCTGGAAGGAGTGTTTGCACTGAAAAGAGCCGTTGATGTGATCTCGACGTTTTGAACAGTGTTCTCTGCTCGTATACAGCGACGTAGCCAAGGGGGGCCTGGGGGCCTCCCCCTCCAAATTTCCAGTGCCCCCCCGAAAAAAAATCGCGATAGTGCTCACAAAAAAGAAAAGGGAAAAAGAGGAAAATGCGTATTTGTAAATCCAATGTAGTGAACAATCGCGAACGCTACCATGGCCACACAATGCCAATAACTTAAGAGGATTTTGTGGCCCCCTGCAGCATCCCCCTTCCACAATAAAAGCATTACCCCACCACAGAAAAATTCCCCTGCCCCCCCCCCCACTCAAAAGCAACCCCCCCCCCCCACCACACACACACACGTGTGTAAACACCGGCAATCGTGGACCCTCCTTTGTTCAACTCTTTGTGTTAGCAACCGTGGACCACAATGATTTCCTTTGTGATAGCAACCGTGGACCTATTATCCCTTTTGTTACAGGTCCACGGTTTGAATGTGGATACCTACCCACATGCACACACCACACCGAATCAGTCCTGGCTACGCCGCTGGAAGTATACATTGTTTGATCGAAATGACAAGGACTTGCCATGAGCTTTTTTTCAGAGCCAACACCCCTTCCAAAGGATATTTACAAGGATACTTCCCGGGACCCGAACCCATATTCTTCCCATCAGTAGAGTGTGGGTTCGAGTCTCGGTCTTGAAGCTTATGTCCTTAAAGGCATCGTACACGTTTGGTAATTGTCAAAGACCAGTGTTCTCACTTGGTGTATCCCAACATATGCAAAATATAACAAGCCTGTGAAAATTTGGGCTCAATTGGTCATCGAAGTTGCAAGAAAATGATGAAAGAAAAAACACCCTTGTTGTACAAATTTGTGTGCTTTCAGATAGGAATAAAAGGCTTCTAGCTAGAAGTCTTTTATTATTTTGGTGGGAAATTATCTCTTTCTCAAAAACTACGTTACTTCAGATGGAGTATATATACATATATAAATATATATTTTGAGTAATTACCAAACGTGTACGATGCCATTAAGCAAGACATTTCACCATTAGTGCTTCGTCCTTTGGATGCGATGTAAAGACTTGCGTAAAGCCGTAAAACCGTAAAGCCGACTTGTTTCAATCTCATAGCTCAATAATTTATTAAGTTCTTTCCAGTTCCAATCCTCAAGAAAATATTTCAGCCTGAAATACCGTCGAAAGTGGAAAATGAACACCCTTGTTGCCAAATATGAATGTGGCCAAAATTCCTGACAAAACTTATAACGTTTTTCATTGTTTTCGCTAAAACTGGGTAATCTATACGTTGATGAAATTGTCACTGGTTGTGTTGATGGTAACGTAGAGGCGCGGGGAAAGGCCGGCCCTCTAATTAAAACGGACGAGCATTCACTGAAGTACTAAAAAAAATCTTCGTTCGAACGAATAATTTTTTTCGTTCGAACAAAGATTGTTTTCGTTCGAACAAAGATTAATCTTCGTTCGAACGAAGATAACAAAGATTTTTCCAGATTGTTTGTTTTCACCTGTCCCTTTAAAAGCTTCGTAGACGGCGGCCTCCACTTCAGGGATTAAAAGTACACATAGTAAAAATTTAGTGTTGTGGAGATAGTTATAGGTCTAATGAACCGTGTAATCTTTACTCTGTCAAATTGACAATGTCAAGGATGACGATGTCAAGTATGTTATTTCCATCCTAATGGACAGTGCTAAGGGCTCTTATGGGATCAATAGCGGCATTAGGGTAGAGATATGTTGATATATTAACTGCCGCAAAGGTAAAATGCAGGATTGGTAAACTTAAAGGATCAGTTCATTAAATAGTTTCATCTAAATTGTTGATAAATCATGGATTATGAGGTTCGTTTCTTCGAATCGTAATAAATGCAGATGCTACTTGCATGTCATTTTAGTTACGTTTATTAATAGGGAACCTGACACAACCTCTTGATGGCTATAAGGGAAGCCATTTGTATCGATGCAGGGGAGAACACTCTTAAATACCAGCTTGAACGAAAACGGCAGCAGGTGATCTTTGCTGAAATTCT
>CM037455.1:8763143-8788143 GCA_021014325.1 Plazaster borealis
TTGTAGTGAACTCCCTTGGGCACTTACAAATCTAGCAAATAGAAAAGCTTGTCAAACCATTTTATAAACTTTAAATAATAATCTTGCTATCATAGATTTTACCACTGTACATGTACCCCTTATTTATTTTGACAATTAAGGAATTTCTTTTTCCTCGTCCAGTAGACCATACTACAAAGGGAAGGGTTTTGACTCAACCGCTGCTGTTTCAAACTCTGTCTTCTCTGCTTGATTTTAAAATCTGGTACTTTCTGATGCGGCTAATATTCCGGCCAGCTTATACACTGACCTCTGAAAAAAAAATCAGAGATCTTCCAGTGCTGCGTCTTATATTTCGGGCGGCTTATAGTCTGAAAATATGGTACTTGGGTGCAATATTGTCTAGAGATTATTACCACCAGCTTGTTTAGGGGCAACTTTGTTTGGGGCGACTTTGTTAGGGGCGAGATTGCTGGAGTATAGTGCATCTTTAACTCAAAACCAAGTGGATGACACTGACTGTTCAGACAGTCGGAGGGTTTTTAATGCCAGCTTAGATTTTGGCTTCTGATGATGCCTTTGTAGTTACAAGTGCCATTAGAAGGAATTGATGTAATGTTTAATCAGCATTAGATTGTAAACGTAGAAACAATGTTACATTAATGTTTTTTTCAACTAGTTACTTTAACGTTTTACGAGAACGTAGATTAAACGTAATTCTGCTTATTGATGTAATGTTTAAACAACGATAGATTGTAAATGTAGAAACAATGTTACATTAATGTTTTTTCAACTAGTAACCGTAGTGTTTGTATGTGAATGTTTGTTCAACGTTAATTTGCTTATTGATAAAATGTTTAATGAAGCAGGTTAACATTGAAACAATGTTACATTAACGTTTGTTCAACGTTAATTAGGTCGTTGTTTAACCAATGATCCAACACGTTCCATTAACTTTGACCTGATCAATTAGAACATTTTAATGCATTATTCTGTAGTATATTTTAGTTAATAATTGGTTATTACTACATTATTACATATGCTACAGTCAATATAAACCTTTTTAACACACCTCTTGCTAGTTCTGTAATCTGGTTGGTTGAAACACGGTCACTTGGGGTTAACTAATAGAGACTAGTGCGTGAGATTTGCGCCAGCGTGAACTAGACATTGCACGCGCATATTTCGTGGGAAATAGTTCCCAAAGCTGGCACTAGACTTAAAATTTTTGACTGGTTACAGCGCCCTCAAGAGGTTGCCAGGCTCATCTTCACATGATAAATGGCGGCGTCTGGATTGAGGACAGAGGTGAGACCGAGGTGTGTTATAAAACACATATGGACAGTCACGATTCGGTCACTAGAGCACGTCTATTTCCCCTCAGGCCTGTGAGTGACCAGAAGAGGGACCTATTTCCCTCGGCCTCAGGAAATAGGTCCCTCTTCTGGTCACTCACAGGCCTGAGGGGGAATAGACGTGCTCTAATGACCTCATTGCCAGTCCATATGTGTATAATACATCCTACTGTGTGGCATGTGTTATATTTTATGTAGTGAGGGAAACATAGAATCTGCAGTCACAGTTGCAACTTGTTTTAATTTAACCGGTTTAATTTTTAATTAATAATTTGCTATCGATGGAACTTTTGATATCTAAACATTTTCTTTTAAAAGGATTCAGAAAAAATTAAAACAAACTACCATTAAAGGTATCATACACATTTGGTAATTACTCAAAATATATATTAGCATAAAAACTGACTTGGTAACGAGCAACGGAGAGCTGTTGATAGTATAAAACATTGTGAGAAACGACTCCCTTTGAAGTAACGTAGTTTTTGAGCAAGAGGTAATTTCTCACTAAAATTATAAAAACTTCTTGCAAGAAGTTTTTATTATTCTATCTGAAAGCACACAAATTTGTACAACAAGGGTGTATTTTCTTTCATCATTTTCTTGCAACTTCGATGACAAATTGAGCCCAAATTTTTGTACAAATTTTTTGTACAATTTGTACGATGCCTTTAAATATCTTAATTACACCAAATTGTTATATATAAAATTTGAGTTTTGACTGCTTATATTACCCGGCTATAAATTTGCATTTTGGTGTCAACCTAAAGCAACGTTGATTCAACGTTAATTTTAACCAAGATTTAACATTATTTTGCGGTAAAATCATAGATTGTTTTTTGTCGACGTAATACTGATTTATAGTCCAAATTATCAATGAAGATAAGATAAAAGTCACATTATATGTGAAAGTTTCAGCTGAATACATTGTTTACTTGTTGAGAAAGCAGCAAAAAAACTGTCACAGTATTTTCATAAGAACGTCAAATCATGATGTGAATCTTCTATAATAAAAAACTCTGATCTGACCCCTTTTTGCCGCCTAAGTGGAGACGAATTGGGCTTCAACAAGATAAGCCAATTAGCTTTTGTAATTATACACCCACGTAGTCACACTAATGTAAAAAGTCTGCCCTACCTGAACTACTTTCTCCTCAGGCCCAGTGGTCAACTCTCTGACCATTGCAAAAACCATGATGTTAGTTTACATAACTTATAATTCAGACTGCTCTTTTGCAGTTGGTCTACGCATGGCATATGCAAGATCTACACTGTACATGTGTTGATACACAGCTATTGTTCCTCCCTTCTATAGCTCCATGCTCTAATGGGATCATGGACCTGATCAAAAACTTTTAAGGCAGGGTATACTTTTGGTAATTGTCAGACCAGTATCGTCAATTGGTGTACCGCATAAAATAACAAACCTGTGAAAATTTAGGCTCAATTGGTCATCAAAGTTGCAGAAAATGAACTTGAGAAAACACACCCGTTTCATAGAATTGTGTGCTTTCAGATGCCCAAGAAAGGCTTCATGCCTGACTGAAACCTTTCTCAAATTCAATTTTCTTTGGTGAAAAACTACCCCTCCCTCTAAAACTACATTACTTCAAAGGGGTAAATTTACTGACAATGATAATATCACAGCTCCCCAGTGCTCTTTACCAAGTAAGTTTTTGGAGTAGTTACCAAAAGTACACCCTGTCTTTAAACAATTCAATGAGGGTCATCAGACGTACATGTAAATGTACTCCAGATAATCCCCAAGTGGTTTTTGAGTACACAACAGAAGAGAGTCCGTCAAGAATTACAATTGCGTTTGTTTGCAAATTGATAATTGATTTTTTAAAAGGAATAATCAATTTAAAATCATAGATAAAGTGATCAACCAAAAATAGCTAAAGTAACCATACCCTAGCGCATATGTTGATATAACGTTACTTTTTCGACTATTCAAACCTGCAATAACTTAACGTTATTAACGACAATAATTTAACGTTATTTTACAACCAAAAACAGAACAACCATGAAAACCTAAAACAAACGTTGATTAAACGTTATTTTATCAACCAAAAACGGACCAACCACGAAAACCTGAACAACACGTTGATTTAACGTTATTTTATTAACCAAAAATGGACAAAAAATCAAACCCTAAAAATAACATTGACTAAACGTTATTTTTTACCCAAAAATGAACCAACCATGAAAACCTAAAATAAAAGTTGATTTAACGTTAATTTATTACCCAAAAACGAACCAACCACGAAAACCTTAAACACACAATGATTAAACGTTATTTCTCAACCAAAAGTTAACCAAACCATGAAAACCTAAAACAAACATTGATTTAACTTTTTTAGTTAACCATTATCTAACGTAAACCTTTCTAACATGCTAACCAAAAATATCTACGTTGATTCAACATTCCTATGCTATCTGGGTTAGGCCTATAACAAATAGGGTTCAGCTGAAGCTTTAAAACTGACTTAAATAACTTTAACTTACAACAGACCTGCAAATATTGCACAGTCACACTAACATGATTAAGATTTAAACTCATGATTATTTTTCTGGTTCCAGATGAGTGAGTTAAGAGAAACTTGAGAAACTTGTATCAAATATTGCCACTGACATGCAGATTCATTTAAAATGATTATGATGAAACTCATTGTTATATTTCAATGAGCTAAAACAACAACAAATTTTAAGAAGGTTTTTAGAAAGGATGGTTCTGAAAAGAAAGGAACAAAGTTGAGCAATTATTTTCTTAAGTTGGGAGACACTACCTGTATGTACATACACACCTCAAACACATTGCATACATGATATATACAATGTGTTGGGTGTATTTGTCTTCCTATAGTCTGCCCCCACTCATCCTAAGCCCTTCTGTCACTCCCATTACAAACCAAGTACAATGTAGGTAGTGGTCAAGCGCATACTTGTTAATGTCTCCACCCCTCAACATCAGTTGATTAAATGTTTGGTTTTTCTATTAGTCATTGTTTTTCTATTGGGCGTTCGGCAGCTCGCCGTGGCAGCTTCGCTGTTCTAGTTAAACACATTGACCTAAAGTTTTCAAAGACGTCCGAAATGCGTTCAAAACTTTTGCGCATGTTGGTAGTAGTCGTCGGAGACGCTTGAGGTGTTTAAACTTAAGTAAAACTTTTTGAGTGGTGATAGCTTGGTTTCATCAAATTCTTCGTGAGGGTCCATATACATGTACATGCGCAGGTAGATTCCTTTTTGGTGCACTAGAGGGCGCTGCGCATGTTTTAACCAAAGGGCTTAAATGAATGTCTTTAAACTTGTTCTTGGGAATGTTTTTACCATCTCATCGAGACTGCAGAAATGAAATGTAGATTCCCTTTGTACTGTATACTACTGCTGGCAGACGCCATAGATATGTATACTAGACAGACACACAAAAACGTGTATTTTGTGCATGATGTGCAATTTACATATTTTGTGGGAAGGGTCTATCGGACCCTGTCTTTTATTAGTTAGTCTGTGGTTGTTCATTCTCAGCCTGGATTTGTAGTGGAGTTGCAAGAGTATTTGCTCTAGTTGTCACTTCAAGAATACTTTCATAATCTGTGCTGACCAATATTAAGTCAACCAGCTTTGAGTGTGAGTGATTTTAGAATATTTATGGTGCTTGGTTTGATGCAATGGAGAGCTCCTGGTTTGCATCTAACACGTTTCGTTCATTCATAGCAATCTGAACATCAATGCGGTTTGGCCTAAGAGGTCTACCAATGCAACAGCAAAGCATGTCTTGAAGACCTTTCCGAAACTTCTTGTATTTGAAGATGTAAATGATGGGATTAATCACAGAGTTCATGTAGAACATAACATGGATTAAAGGATACAGTGTGTTAGCAAAATAGCACAATTCAGTTGTTGGTTTTGGTAAGCAGACAATATTTAAGAAAACTGTTGGTGTCCACAGTAATACCAATGCACCCATGACAATCCGGAGTGTGCTGATCACATTCTGTCTTGCCTGTAAAAGCTCAAGGGCTGCTCCTTGTACATTCTGTTGTTGGAGTTGTTGAGCACTTCTCTTGAGAGTGGCTTGGATCTTGTAGTAAACCCAACTCATAAATAGGATGGGCAACAGGTAGCCACAAAGGATGATGAGAACCCTTTTTATGGGGTCAAAGATGAGGTACGAGTCAGTCAGTTTACAAGCAAGCATGCTGGTGTTAGCAGTGTTAGTCAACAAAGGAGGGCTTGAAAATAGAATTGACATCATCCATGCAACAAAGATGATCAGGGTAACTTTCTTTGCAGACATCAGTCTGGGATATTGCAGTGGATGTACAATCCCTATATATCGTTCATAGGTCACCAGACATAGACCATAAATTGTTGAGTAGGCTACTAAAGTATTAATGAAGGCACTCCAGAGAATCCGACAATAGATCTCTTTCCCAATTAAACTTTCTGGTGCCGAGAATCCAGTATTATATAAAATGAAAGCAAAGCAAACTATGCTGTCAATCACCGCAAGATAAGTCAGCAAGTAGTTTGTCATATTATGGAGGTTTTGTGTGCGAAGGATGACCAGCCAGGCTAGAGTGTTGAGGACAATTCCAACAGCTCCCACTACAATTCCAATGGTATCCACCCAATCAGACATGTTCAGTATTTTCAATGTTTTTTTTGCCCCAGAATTGTTCACTACAAACTCAAACGGATCCTACTACGAGTGATGGTAGTTGTAAACTTTCATCAATGAAGTACTGTATACATGCAGATGCAACAAGAACATTTTTTCTTTCATGTGTTTATCATCACCAACAAAACATATGTTGTAGTTATTCTTCAGTCTGATGAGAGAATTGCAAACAGTTCCTATGTAAAATGATGTTGCAAAAGGATCGTCAATGCTGTGTGTTGCTGAAATGTATGTAGTGGGGTTTTTTGGCGTGTCGTTGCCGAGCAGTTAAGAGGGTCGAACTCGAGCTCTCCTGGTGTTTCTTATCAGCAGAGTTTTGGTTCGAGTCCCGGTCATGGCACTTGTCTCCTTGAGCAAGATTCCCCTGTCCTTCAAATGGGACATAAGCAGTACATGTAGGTCCTGTGTACTAGGATTAGTCATGCATGTCAAAGAACCCAGAACACTTATATCGTGGAGGAGCAGGGGTAAACCCTGGTGTTTCAGGTTCACATAGCAAGCACCCTTGTCTGTTTCATCAGGTTTGTGAGCTACAGTGATTAAGTTCACCATGCGGCATCCTTGGTTTCATTACCAGAAATACATTTGGTGTAGAACTTTGTAGACTTACACATGAAAGCAAGTCCAATGTTGACAGCAATCATAAATAAGCAATGAAGTCCAAGTAGGTGAGCTGAGGATATCCCAGCCTGCTCTCTGATGTTGCTTCTTGAAACTCTGTATCATTTCTGAGCGTGTTCATCACTTGGCATAGTTTGGGTAGAAATCGTATCTACATGTATATATGTTGAATGTAGGTTGTTAGACAGGAGTTACCGAAAGTTGTGTCCATGAGCACACATGGGCTGGACAAGTTTTTGTTTGCCAAACATAAAAGCCTTTCAATAAAACCTCCGTCACTGATTTACTTTTAGTTTACAAAGGCAATTAAGCTAAGTTGTCAATTCATCATACAGTTGATATACATGGTAGGCAAATATGGTTATTTCTTTGTTATGGATCTTTAAACATGAAGCTTGATGCTGTGCCTGACAAGAATGGTCTCAACCTGTAGAAATCATGTCTGAATAGAGTTGTCAAATTACTGAAGTGCTTAGGAAAGTTAACCAACTATTGAAAACCATTCAACTGCCTGTAGTATGTAGGGTGACTGCATATTGTGTCACCCAATTATGAGAGCAAGTCGAATACAACTAGAGATTCAGTTTTTGTTAATTCAATTTGGATTAAAGGAATTGGTGACGACATTTTACCTTATCAATCCAATGTGTGGTTCATGGCCCTGTCACACCTTGACGTTTTAGCCAGCGTATTTCTCTAAAGCGCTGGCATACGCTGAACTATCGATGGAGTTTTTTCAATTTTGGGTGTATACATAGCTTATTCATAACGAGTTGGACATAAACATTTCGTGATAGTAACTTATAAAGAAGGTTTCGATAACTTATAGATAACTTATACTAACGAATGTATAGTAAGAAACACGTTCAGTAAGTTCTGTGGTCGTCGGGAACACGTCAATATGCGTTGGAGATAAGTTCAAAGCACGTTACTCATAGGTTAGAAATAAGTTTTGGGTACGCTTAACATTATCACATATCTCTACATATGAGTAACTTTACAAGTTACGTGTGTGTGAATGTGTGTCAACGATCGCAGAACTTACCTACAACTTATTGCCCGCGTATGCGGGACGTATGAGCCATACGCTGGCATACGTTGAAAATGTTGTGCATTCGATGGCCCCGCCGTACTACGACGTATACCAGCGTGCTTCAGCGTGCTCTTAACTTATACAAAACTTACCCATAACTTATTCGACATACGCCAGCATATTCGCCAAATTTTTCATACGTCGGCATACACTGGCTAAAACGTCAAGGTGTGATAGGGCCATTAGTAATGAGATTTTTTCCAATATAAAACTTCAACTACCGTTTTGAACTGGAAGTCTAGGTCAAATGGGGTCACACTCTGTGTAGTGTTTGTTAACTTTTTGAGGACAATTCTGATGATTTATAGATATTACAAATGCAATTTGTTGGTTAAGGAGTTATGTTTTTTTCAAATATTAAAATTCAACTTCCGGTTTGAACCGGAAATTTGTCACTTTTTTCATTTTTTCATTTCATTTTCTGATCTGAACCTGAAGTTCAGGTCAAATGGGGTCACATGGGGTATCGTTTATTAAGCTGTTACATAACTTCCAATGATGTATAGATTGTAAAAATCCATTGTATGGTTCAGGAATTATGAACTTTTGAATTATAAAATTTCTCCTTCCGGTTTGAACTGGAAGTCTGTTTTGACATTGACATTTATTTCACACTAACAGAATATATAAGGTACATACATTATTACTTTTCAGAATTAATACACAATATATGTGTATTATGATATTACGTTTACTTGTACAAAGGAATCTTGTTAATATATACATCCTGTCAGCGTGTAGGGAAAGAAAGAAGCTCAATGCTTTTTAGTTTTTCCCTATTGGACAGACATTGAACAAAGGACAGACAAAACTAGAGTACAAAATACAAAATACATAAATGCATTAACCAAAAATAAACAGAGTACAGGATGACAGCAGAGACTAGATTATTTAAATGAAGGTTGATATGATAAATTCATTACAAATACGAATTAGACAGAAGATGTTTTAGTTTTCTTTTAAATGTATGTAATGATACAGACAGCTTTAGGTTCATGTTAAGACTGTTCCAATATGCAATACCACGTTGTCTAAGACTGTTGTTATGAAGTGAGGTTCGGCTATAGTTTACATATAAATCACGCTTCAATGCTCTACGAGTGGCATGGCAGTGCAGAGACGATGCTAAAGAAAACATATTATTGAAGTTTGTCGGCAGTAGGCCACTTTTATATTTAAACATAAATGAACCCAAGTTTAGGCGATACAGATCATCGAATTTAAGCACTTTAACTTCAGAAAATAATGGGGCCGTATGTGAAAGATAACTATTTTTTGTAATAATACGAATAGCTTTCTTTTGTAGCAAGAAAAGCTTGTTACATTGAGAAGTTGAGTATCCCCAAGACAGTATCGCATAATTTAAATAGGGAAGAATTAATGAATTATACAATATTAAAAGACTGCTTCTTGTCAGTATATATTTCAGTCTATTCATAACACCAACAATTTTAGAGATTTTACCAGCTAGCGCATCTATATGTTTAGTCCAAGAGAGGTTCTCATCAATATAAATTCCTAAAAATTTAAAGTTTTTAGTTTGTTTCAGAATAGTGCCATTGAGAAAGAGAGATGCAGTTTGGATATACTTTCTTTGTCTTGAACTAAATATCATATAATTAGTTTTAAGGAGATTAATTGTCAGTTTGTTTGCTAAAAGCCAGTTGCTTATTTTAACTAGTTCTAAATTTAGGTTTTGTATACCAATATCAACATCATTATGATTATATAAAAGGCTAGTGTCGTCTGCAAATAAGCAAAAAGAGATCGTCTTGGAAGAATTACAAATATCATTTATATAAATAAGGAACAACAACGGACCCAGTACCGAGCCTTGTGGAACTCCACAAGAGATATATCTATCAGAGGAAGTTTTAGATTTGAATGAAACAAACTGTTTTCTATTTGTTAAGTAGCTTCTAAACCAATCCAGAGGTAAGCCTCTAACATCAATATGCTCTAGCTTATTGATAAGAATATTGTGATTTACCGTGTCGAACGCTTTGGACAAGTCAAGGAAGATGCCAATCGAAAACTGCTTATTGTCAATTGCATTAACAATTTTATTTAGCATACTTGCAATGGCTAATTCAGTTGAGCGATGCGCTCTGAAGCCGTATTGTGATTCAGATAGGATACCATGTTTGTCAATAAAAGAGATAAGGCGCTTATAGACTATCTTTTCAAAAACTTTGGAGAAAACCGAGAGTATTGAGATAGGTCTATAATTACCGACGTCGTGTTTACAGCCTTTCTTGTGTATAGGCACAACTTTTGCTATTTTTAGACTGTCTGGAAAAGCTCCACTGGAAAAAAATGGTTTTGCCAAGACATTCTTTGCTTTCTTTATAACAAAAGAACTTAAGCCATCACTACCTGGGGCCTTACCGGTGGGAAGTTTAGAGATGACAAAAGAGGTTTCCAATTCAGTGATTGGGTAAAAAAAAAATCGAGTGGTAACATCTGTCTCCCAGAAAGGACTGGAAAGAATGTTCAGACAATGGTAAATTCTGAGCTATATTGATACCAATGTTTACAAAATAGTCATTGAAAACATCAGCAATATCTTCATCATTACTTGTCTTCAAGTCATTATTAACAATATATGAAGGATCTTTTTTTATCTTAGATTTACAAAGAAGGGAGTTAATGATTTTCCATGTCCCTTTAATGTTATCTTTCTCTTGCTTAAACTTGTTGATGAAAAAGTTTTGTTTTGCAGTTCTTATTAGACATGTTAGATTGTTTTTATACCTTACATAGACACATTTGTTTTGAGATGTTGGATTATTAAGGTACTTTTTATACAGTGAATTCTTCCTATTGATTGAGTTATACAGACCTTCAGTTAGCCACGGTGATTTAGTTTTATTTATACAGCGTTTATACTCTTGAAAAGGAAAACATTTGTCATAAACATGGAGTACATTATCCAGGAATTGATCATATGCTCGATTTACATCATGGGTCTGGTCTATAAAGTCCCAATTAGTGTCATTAATTTCCTTAGTAAAGTAAACGATGTTTTGTTTTGAAAAGTTACGCTTAATATTTTTGACATTTTTTAAAACCTCAGGTTTACTATTATCGATAACCATAAAAACAGGTAAATGATCACTAATATCAGTAATTAAAACACCAGCAGAGTGATTAGAGTAATTATTAGTGAGGATATTATCAATCAGAGTAGCGGTTTCACTGGTAATTCTAGTTGGTTTATCAATGATAGGATAAAATGAATTGGTGTACAGCATGTTAATAAATTGTTGCACCAGGTTGTCTGTATCCGAGTTCAACAAGTTGATGTTAAAATCCCCCATTACATAGCACTTTTTCTTTTCTGTGTTCACGAGTTTAAGAATGTCATTAAAGGCTTCAGTAAAGGTCACATTAGAAGTATCAGGAGGTTTATACACGATTCCAATAATAATGTTGCCTGTTACTGGGTTTTCAATTTCAATAAAACATGCTTCAAATTCCGAAATATTAGAAGCGCATATATCATTTCGCAAAACATAATTGTATTCTTCTTTTATGTAAAGAGCAACTCCACCACCTCGCTTATTTTGTCGGCAAACACCTTCAATACAGTAACCTGGAATTTTAATAAGTGGATCGTTTATGTCTTTTAACCATGACTCAGTTATACCAATTATGGGAAAGGAAGTTTCAAGAAGTTCCAGAAAATGTCGAATATTACATATATTTTTACTTAGACTACGTGAGTTAAAATGCAACAATTTTATATCTGTATTGGAACGATAGGTGTCAAGAAATTGATCCGTGTCAAAATAGGTACAAGTGGTACTTGGAGTATCTAGGTTGATATCTGGATCTGTACTTGAGTGAACATCAAAGAAAGTCTCCTGATCATTTTGTTGTTCCGTTGTCATTTAGATTTAATTGAATCTTTACAAAATTTCCCCTCAATATAGAAAACAAACTCAAAGTTTTTGATTTCACTGTCTTTGATTTCGCTGCCATCCATACACAGATAAATAAGAATGAACAAACATTTACAAAAATATGACAGAACTTGAATATTTAGCTTAGAATGGGCTCGGTCCCCCTAGACGGAAGGATTTGAATTGACCCGTGTGAAGCTTGTAACTGATAACTGATGACTGCTGGGATGGACATCGGGATGTATGCGAAGTCAAGGTCAAAATGGTTCACACTCTATTTAGCGTTTGTTAAGTTTTGAATAATTTTCCGATGAATTATAGATTTTGAAAGTCCAATATTTGGCTGAGGAGTTTTGTTTTCTTCAAATATTAAGTCTACTTCGCTCATACATTACCTGTAGAGCGAATTACTACAATTTTATATTTCCTAGACCGGCAGGTATAATCGCTAAGAGTTTGACAATAGCGCCCTCCAGAGGCCGCCTCATAGAGGCCACCCATGCGTGCCCCGTGAACACCCTCTTTTCTCTTAGCGACGGTAGCGGTAAGATGTGTATTACTTGGAGCTCCCATTTGTTACACTTAAACTTTCTGTTTATTCGCAAGAGTGATATTAAAATAAAAGAAACAAGCTTTATTGATTGTAGAGTGAGAGTGTTCTGTAGAGTTGTGGTTTTTGGAGATATGAGACGCTTGGCGAGAGCTCTCGCTGTCGTATCCGAGGGAATTTGTACTCCCTGGGGCTGAGCTGCGGAAACAAGGGGTCTCGGTCTTCATGTACCTCGACGACTGGCTCGTGGTGGGTCAGTCGCGACACTCAGCGGCGGGGGCGCTTCAACACACTTCGCGCCTGGCGGCCGGCCTCGGTTTTTTTATCAATCCCGAAAAGTCGCACTTGCTACCGACTCAGTCCCCGACCTTCCTAGGCGCGGCCCTCGATCTCTGATCGGGGCTTTCGCGCCCTACAGAGGAACGCCTGCAGTGCGTTTCTCTCTTCCTATCGGCCAAAACGGCCCCGGCACGTGCCTGGCTCAGGCTGTTGGGCCTGATGGCCAGTATGGTGGACGTCGTCAGCTCTTGCAGGCTGCGGATGCGACCAATCCAGCTGCACCTGCTCA
The DNA here is from genome assembly GCA_021014325.1 of Plazaster borealis. Taxonomy (NCBI): domain Eukaryota; kingdom Metazoa; phylum Echinodermata; class Asteroidea; order Forcipulatida; family Labidiasteridae; genus Plazaster; species Plazaster borealis. Next base: position 8,775,899 of record CM037455.1, read on the forward strand.
CGTCCTACCGGCCCAGCGGGCATGACATCAACCATCTTGTCCAAGTCACGGCCTGGCTGGTCCCTCACCTGCGGTGGTGGCTGGTCCGGGCCAACCTGATGGGGGGGCAAAGCCTTTTGCAGGCCCCGCCCATCCCTGACGGTCATGACGGATGCATCCCTCTCCGGTTGGGGGGCCACCCTCTACCCCCGCCAGGCGGCGGGCTGTTGAGGCCCCGAGCATCGCTCGTCCCATATCAATGTCCTCGAGTTGTTGGTTGTGGCCAATGCCTTGGAACAATTTCAGTCCCTGGAAACGAGACGGGCGGTGCAGATCCGGTGCGACAACACCACGGTGGTCTCCTACATCAACCGCCAGGGGGGCACTCATTCCCCCCAGCTTTGCGCACACACATGGAAGCTCTTCCACTGGTGCATGCGCAACAAGGTCGACCTCTCGGCGGTGAACCTCTCGGGCGACGAAAACAAGGAGGCGGACGCCCTGTCCAGGGGATGGATCCGCCCCACGGAATGGACCATCCGGCCGCAGATCGTTCAGTCGCTCTTCCAACTGATCGATCGGCCACACGTGGACCTGTTCGCTTTGCGAACCAACCACCAGCTCCCCACCTATTGTGCAAGAGGTCACGACCCCAACACATGGCGGACGGATGCCCTGTCGTTCTGGTGGGACGGGCTACTAGCGTATGCTTTTCCCCCGTTCTCGCTGGTCCCCGGGTGCTCGCAGAGCTAGAGGAGGAGGACTGCAAGGTCCTCATCCAACCGGGGTCGGGTTCCTTCATCCAGCTCCTCAGGATCTCCACCTGGCGTGCTGGGTGTTGTCATACAATCCCTCGCTCGACAGGCCTTTCTGAGCGAGCTGCGTCAATCGCAGCCCGTAGCCGAAGGGCCTCCACGCGGCGGGTGTATAACAGCCGACTACGCCACTTTTTTAAATGGTGCAGACGGCGGTCTGTACGTCCCCCAATTCTTCTCTAGGGGACGTGGCCGACTTCCTCGTAAACCTGTTCTAGAGGGAGCTCTCGATCGGCACGGTGAAAAATTAGCGGTCGGCAATTGGAGCGGTCCATAGTAGATTCCCCGATGGCACCTCCGTGTCGGATAACCTGGCCCTCAGCCAACTCCTGAAGGGCATGTTTGTCTCTCGACCCCCAACGCGTCGGCTGGTTCCGGCTTGGGACCTCCCTAGCGTACTCTCTACGCTAGCGGAGCCTCCTTTCGAGCCAATGGGCAGCTCGACTCTGCTCCACCTGTCCATCAAGGTGGCATTCCTGCTGGCAGTCGCTAGGTCGCGCCGACGTAATGAACTCCATGCATTGTCGACAGAGGCGGGCCACATCAGGTGGGAACCTGAAGGGGTTCGCCTCATTCCCCGGACAGGGTTCCTAGTGAAGAACCAGTCCGAGTCATTCGTTCATCCGGACATCTTTGTCCCTGACATTAAGTCGCGGTCATCTGTCCCGGAGGATCGCTTCTGGTGCCCCGTTCGGGCCCTCAAGTGGTATATTAGCTGAACAGAGACGCTCCGTGCGACTCGTTCCCACCTATTCGTTGTCTCGACCCCGCCTCACGGACCGCCGTCGCGGGACACGATTAGCCGTTGGCTGCTGTCGGCGATCCGCTCGGACGCTAATGTCTCGCCTATGGCGCCTGTTCGAGCCCATGAGGTTCGGGCCGCGGCCACATCGTGGGCATTTTTTCGAGGCGTGTCTTTAGATGACATACACCCAAGCTGCCTGTTGGAAGACACCTAATACCTTCACGGACTGCTACCTGCGGGATGTACTCCAGTCAGCGGGCAGAGCTGGGAGGGCAGTACTGACAGCAGCTAGCCTGGCTTCCACCCAACGGCACGACCCACCCAGGCCGGGATCTTCCCGTCAATAGAGGAGTCTCCCTTATACGTTGACATATATTCATTGTGATGATATACTGGTTAACATTGACATGTTTCTTCGTTCGCTTCGGCACGCCGGCGGGGTTTTTCGGTCTAACTTATCTCAGTTCGGCGCACGCGCACCCTTGGCAGGGTCCGCGTCGCGCTTGGGTTTGGCCTTGACGGCACCTGTGGGCGCTGCTCCAGGCCCCTTGGGTTTCACGGTAAGGCGTGCCCCCTGTTAATTGCTGCATCTCGTAGACCCTCGTAGACCCCAACAACACTACTGTGGGGGGGAATTTCAACTTCATGTTTGAACCGGAAGTCAAGGTCAAATAGGTGCTCACTGTAGTGTTTGTTGGCTTTTTAAAGACCTTACTTTTGATGTATAAATTGTAAAAATTGAATTTGTTGGTAAAGGAGTTTTGTGTAGCATTTCGTATGTCTTTGGACAACTTTCTGATGATGTATAGATCATAAAAATCTAATGTATGGTTCAGCAGTTGTGATTTTTTCAGAAATATAATATTTCATTTTCTGGTCTGAACTGGAAGTCGAGGCCAAACAGGGTCACATTCTGTGTATCACTTGTTAAGTTGTTACATACTTTTTCAATGATGTATAGATTTTAAAAATCCAATGTGTGGTTCAGGAGTTATGAATTTTGTTATTATTAAATGTCAACTTCTGGTTTGAACCGGAAGTCAAGGTCAAACAGGGTCTTATTTTGTGTAGCAATTGTTAAGTTTATAACTACCTTTCAGAAAATGTATGCATTGTAAAAATCCAATGTAAGGTTCAGGAGTTATGAATTGTTCAAAGATTAGATTGATTATCTTTGGGTGGGCAATATACAGTGTAACAGCGATGCTAAATGTATTTCAATATGTAGCTATACTGTACGTGTACATGCACATATACACTAAACTACCCGTACAATGTACATGTATGTGTACACATGTGCAAAGATTTGAGCAGAACCACAGATATACATGTACAACCTGATGCAAAAATTATGCTAAAATGATAAGTAGTTCTGAAAATATATGGATATTATGGATATTTATGGATATTATGGATATTACAGCCAATAGCAGTGTGCTGATTGTTGGACTTTGGACCTGCTTTGTATGTACTACATATACTGTATCCAGGATGTGTTGTGGACTACCCTATGTCTTTTTCAAACCCTTTCTTCTGTGTGTGATATGAAATTTGTGCACTTTCTGATGCGGCTTATATTCCGGTTGGCTTATACACTCAGAGATTTCCAGTTGCTGCTTCTTTTATTCCAGGGGGCTTGTAGTCCAAAAGTTCCGGTACTTTGGTGCAACATTGTCTGGAGATTATTATCACCAGGGCGAGCTTCAGTGTTGTATCCAAGTAATTTTTACTCAAGTCAAGTCAAGTCAAGTCACAAGTCACAAGTCAAATTTTCGCAAACCAAGTCAAGTCACATGTCAAATTTTTGAAACTCAAGTCATGTCACAATTCACATAATGTCCCAGTTAATAATAATAAATTCAATCCATGAATCATGCATGCCTGGTCAGGGGTTTCCCTTAACTTTTTTGCTCACTCGCCGGCCGGTCGAGTCAACCCAAATTTTGGGTCGCCCGCAAGTTTTTTCTTTAGCCCACATGTCATAAATAATGCACACAATTTTTGAAGGGTAAAAAAACCAAAAACAAAACCACACGGAAGTGAGTTCGCAAACTTGCGTTTTTGGATGATCTTACTTCCTTAATATCTGCCCTGAATAATGTTTTTTTCATCATCAACAACTTTCATGGTCTCGTGATTTGAGGATCGGTTGTATAAAACTTCTTTTGCAATAAAATCCTTGTGATTTAATGATCGATCGATGACGCACATTGGGAACAAATTTTGCGGCGAGAGCGATGTGTTTATCAGGTTGAGGTTATAATTCTGCATGCAAAATTATAGCCGGAACGAAGTTGACATTAGACTCCACCACTTGTCTTCCCACCCTGGAAATTTGAGTTGTTTATTTCCCCACTCACCTACGTATTGTTGTATGGAACATGGAGGAGAGAGCGGGACTAACCGACGTTTCTGCATTTCTCCACTAAACCACAGAATAAACCATCTTACTTTTAATTACAATAATTAACACTACACACGATAGTTGGCATTGTACTGTTGGTATTATTTCGAACCAAAACTATGACACATTTTTGTAAGATATTTGTCGTATATCTCATAGTAACACTACTTGTCTATAAACGTAACAGTTGTTTAATACTTAATAACAAAATTAACAATTTTGTGTATTTCCAATATAACACAGTCTCTTCTGTGCGACAGCCTGTGTTCCTCTATTTTCCGTTTAGAATGTTTAGGACATTCTTAACCCTTGGGGTCCAATCGTGATAGTAGCCGGTTACGCAACCTCAAAAAACCCGTTTGGGAAAATGAGGACGTAGTCTAGCCCCATGCTTACTATCTCATGCCAACCTGATGATTGGATTCTCTACATGCTAGAAACACATTTCAAATTTTTTTGCTGTTTTTTACCGCCTTGACTGTGGTGCGAACCAATGTGAAGTGAGCTCACGCCACACCCCGCTACACGAACACATTCACCGAGGGCGTTCAACCGCCCATATTAATGTTTCTCCACTAAACCCCAGAATAAACCATATTACTTTTAATTACAATAATTAACACTACACACGATAGTTGGCATTGTACTGTTGGTCTTATTTCGGACCAATTATGCCCAATCTGAAGTTTAAAGTCAGGGAACTTACAATCCCAAGGATTGAGAAACTGAAAGAAGCTTGGAAAAATCTTCTTTGACGTAGCCATCTTTGGCTGACTCTGATTTCCATCTTCCATGCCTTTTAAATAGCCTATCTGGGACTCCTGCTTTAGCGGCCTCCGTGGCGCCGCCTGCTCGAAGACTGTGTACAAAGTATTTCGAGACATCCCCAACTATTGGCTTGAGTGCTCCCATAATAGTCTCCCGTACTGTGGTATAACATAATGACGTGGCGTGTCGTGGCCGAGCGGATAAGAACACCGAACTCAAGCTCTGGTGTTTCTGATCAGCAGAGTGTGGGTTCGAATCCCAGTCGTGACACTTGTGTCCTTAAGCAAGACACTTAACCACATGCTTCGTCCTTCGGATGGGACGTAAAGCCGTTGGTCCCGTGTACTAGGATTGGTAGTGCACGTAAAAGAACCCAGAACACTTATCGTGGAAGAGTAGGGGTTTAACCCCGGTGTTTCTGGTTCACATTGCAAGCACCCTTATTTACAGGTTTCCTCAGGCTTGCGAGCTACAGTGATTAAGTTCACTTGTGAGGCATCCTTGGTTTCATTACCAGAAATATATAATAATAATAATAATAATAATAATGGCTTGTTAACGTTCCTTAATTTATACCCCTGTTTTGTGGCTGTTAAGTTCCTAAATATATATGACTTTTCGTCGGGAAGTTGTACTAACTCTATATATTTTTCTAACAGTTTTACTGGGCAGGCTTTTGAAGAAAGTTCCTAAATATATATGACTTTTCGTCGGGAAGTTGTACTAACTCTATATATTTTTCTAACAGTTTTACTGGGCAGGCTTTTGAAGAAAGCCTTGCTATTACCACATGATGACCGTCTCTATAGATGTCCCTTTTGCTTGAAGGGATAAATACAGACACATGAATGTGGTCAAATGCTAAGTGGTTTCTCTTAATGTGTGAAAGTTCGTCAAAACGAAGGAAGCCTGCAAATGCTACAAAGCACATTGTTACTGTTCGTATGGCCAAGAGGTTTTTAGTTGATAATTCTGAACAATAATAGGCGTACATTTTTACAAGAATGTCTGCAGAAATTGGCTCTTTTTTAGAAACCGGGGTCCCCAACTTTCGTTTAACGCCCTCAACGGCCTGTTTAACTAACGGTGAAGAGCATGGGTCAGGGCAACCTGCCATTTTGTGCGCCCAAGCAATTGCTGAGGATGCCTTGACTATGGGTAACGGTGTTCTGGCTGAATTAGCAATATGAATAGTATACAATGATACATAGTACGGATCAGCTGGTAGTTTGGATATACCGTATGTGTCAGCCCATGTACACAATTGCTGAAGGCACATCCATATTGAGTTTGGGTGGAATCTGCTTTAGAGTTCATTATAACATCTGGTAACTTCGATGCTAGCTTTTTCAGTTCTGTGTGTTGGACCACTGCCTCACGCCTATTTTCGGACCATATTCCACTCTGAAAAATAATCTGTAATTTTAATAACATAAGTTTAGTAATTAAGAAATAAATACTTTATACTGAATAACAATTGGCACCGTTATTATACCGCATAACTTCCAACTCTGGAATGTAATAACCGTCTTATAACTTGGCTTTTCTCTTTTTCCTACTGTAGGAAAGCTCAATTTGTTATTTGAAAGTTTACCGCAAACTTCTCGTTGCCTCATAGGCATATTAAAACTGCAATCTGATTGCTAGTATAGCACTCCTGGCTATCTGGTTAACGAACTGTTCGTTATCTCCCCTGCCTCTCATAAACATACCAGGAAAATATGGGATTTCCTGAATCTCTACAACTCCAACTGTAGGAGTTTTTCCATCGGGAAACCGAATTGGCCAAAACGGGGCCGAGTACCACTGCGTGCAAATAAGAGATCCCGAAGCGTGTGTACGCCTCATGTGAATTAGCACTCTTGAAACAAGGTGGATTGGGGGAACTATCCAATTGTTTTTGTCTGACCAGTCAGCGGTAAATGCGTCTACACTTTCACATCCAGGGTTCCAAAATCTTGAGTTAAATCGGACAAGTTTGGTATTATAGTATGAGGCAAATCTATCGATGGTGTGTGGTCCCCACATTTCTTCAATTTGGTTGAAAATGAAGTCGGAAACAGACCAATCGTTGGTGTCGACCATTTTACTGATATAGTCTGCCCTTTCGTTCTTTGTTCTTGGTATCCACTCTATTTCTAAGGAAATGTTGTGTCTCACGCAGGTGCTGAAAATGTCTATGGCAATATTTTGCAATTCTACTTTCATGCTACCGTTAGTAATTATCTTGGCTACTGCTTGGTTGTCTGTAAACCATTTCACCCTGTGTTGAGCAAGCTTTCTCACAAATGACAGCATAACCATTTCTACGGCCTTGAGTTCTCTTCATGTTGAACTCCTAACTTTGTCAATGTGGTCCCATTGGCCATGAGCACATTCATCTGACGTTTCCACAACATATCCCCCGTATCCTGAACTACTTGCGTCAGAATACACTATTCTTGAAACAGAATATTTCGGCTCTATAGCCTCTCCATTCAGTGCACAAATGTTTTGCAGCCAGAACTTTAGTTCGCCCATAGCCTGACTAGATATTAGAACGGAGGAACCCCAACTTATTCTTGATTCTATACAAACATGTAATGCTTTCGTCATGAGCCTTGCTATATTGCCAACTGCAAGGCTTGTGGATACTATCTTACCCGCTACACTGGCAAGTGTTCTGGCCTTTACATATGCGCAGTTAATTACACTTTTGTTCTGAAGGATTCCTAAGATACACTGGTATATATCCTTGATTCTCCGTTCTGGTACGCTAAATGAACCCAAGTTCAAGTCTACATCGTACCCAAGCCATTCTAGTGTTCTGGATGGCTCCCATTTTTACTTTTGGTCATTAGGAGTGAAGCCAGATGCGACAAGATCTGATTTTATACTTTCGCTTGCTAGCTTTGCTTCGGATAGATTGCTTCCGTAACCCAAGCCATCGTCCAGGTATACTACAATGGCTTTACCTTCGATTCTCCATTTTTTCACCAAAGGTCTAACTACTTTCGTAAATATAAACGGAGCAGAGCTTAAACCAAAGCTTGAACCTGAAGTATGTCATCTTTCCTCCGATTGACCAAGCAAACCCCAAAGATTTCCTATGGCTGGGGTGGATATCGACATGATGATAACCTGATTTTAGATCAAATTTAAAAATGTACCCGCCCTTTCTAAGAAAATTTTGGGCGGTACGCAATCCTCGTACTTCACCGATTGTTTCCGGATGCATTTGTTTACCACCCTTAGATCTAAAATTAAGCGTTTTGTCCCATTTTGTTGAATGGATACTGTAAGAGGGTTGACAACATGTGGAGGAAGCGAACACATTTCGATCGAGCCCAGTTTCAATAGTTCTGTTATTGCCTCTGTTACGAACAAATGTTGTGTAATGGCGGACCTATTGTTCTTTGAAATCATTACTGGAGGCAAATCGTAAAATGGAATTAAGTAACCGTTAACAATTGTCTCCCTTACAAAATCAGGGGTTCCAATATTTTGCCAAAAAGAGGTGTGGCTCTTTAGTCTACCTGTTACTTGAATTCCTTTTCCCTGATCTTGTTTGTATTCACTGTACCCATCATTGACCTCATGGTTTTTTAACTCAGTTTGACTTTCAATTGCCCGTACACTGTGTTTAACATTCGTAATTGCAGTTTTAATTACCCTAGTAGCTTGCTGAAGCTTGTTTGGCTGTAGTGCTACTCTGCTGGAATTGCTGTTGTCTTGCCAGGCAGCTTTCTTTCCAATGTCCAAACTTTCCGCAAAAGAAACAGCTCCCTTTCCCTTGTCTAATGTTCTGGCTCCCCCGAAAAAGCTGGATAGGAGCAGTAGCAACAGGATTCTGATGAGCAGGCCAGTCTTTCTTAAATCTCTTGGATGCTTGTTTGGTGGGTTGCTTCTTTTTGATTTTCTTTGCTGCACGTGCTTCTGCTCTTCTGATTCTTTTTTCGTCATCCTCGTCCGATGCCAGTTCGTTAGTTTCATACTCTGAAACCGTAGCCCAACCATGCTCGCTCTGCTCTGCTAGTTTGATCAGCTTTTGTCTGGCGGTGATTGAGTCTTTGGCCTTTTTGAGCTGAGTTACCGCTTTGGCCGGGTCCTCGATGGCTTCGTCTACAAGGTGAGCGATGTTTCTGAGTTGCATTAAAGAAAACGAAAAACGCCTGTTACATAATCTGTATGAATTTTAGTATTCCGGTAAGGTACTGTAGCCATTCTTTTGTTATCTGTTCTCCTGTTGTTCCGATGATCGGAATGCATTGACTTTTGCATTAACTCATGACGTTATTAAAACTGATAGATTCCATTTCTTTACATCGAACACTGATATAATATTAAGAATATTGGGGGTTTGTACTTAACTGATTGAATTCAAACTGCCTCTTGTTTTCTTCCCGTTTCCATTTTTTCTCCGCTACTGTGGAAATCTTTCTTTGCATGGCCTGGATCGTCTTCTGGTTTTCCTCGCTGAATTCAGCTTTAGTGGCTTCCAGCGACTGAGAAAATGAATTCTGTAGATCCTTGTGACTCTCTCTGAATGCTCTAAAGATTTCTGCAAGGTCTTCTTTCGTGGCAGCAGTCATTTTAAGGTTGTCTTCTACTCGTGATACTAAAGGTGCAAGCCACGGGATATTTTTTACCGCCTTGACTGTGGTGCGAACCAACGTGAAGTGAGCTCACGCCACACCCGCTACACGAACCCATTCTTCGTTACGTAACGTGGAGAAACCAAATATATGCTAATTCACCGAGGGCGTTCAACGGCCCATATTAATGTATCTGTGCAGTTTTAATGTTCGCCCCTATAACAAAAGCACTTGGAAACATTGGGATGTCAGCAGCGGCTTCATCGTTGAAGACTCAGTTTGCCACATTTATTTTAAACAATTATTGTATGTCGTGAACAGTCTCATTCATGTCGATTCTCAACTCTCAAATCATTTTTGCACAAGTCAAGTCTCAAGTAATTTTCCCTCAAGTCAAGTCAAGTCACAAGTCATTTTTCCCCAAGTCAAGTCAAGTCGCAAGTCAATGAAATTGGCAACTCGAGTCTAAGTCAGCAACTCGAGTCAACAAACTGGCGAGCTTGTTTGAGGGCAACTTTGTTTAGGGCGACCTTGCTACATGTAGGGGGCAAGATGACCTGCTTCAACTGCCTGTGTTGCGTATGGAGAACTATCCATGATTTTGTTTGCACTAAACCAAATAATCATGTTGTAGGCTGGCATAGTGCATCTCTTACTCAAAACCAAGTGGATGACATTGATTGTTCAGAGAGTAGGAAGTTTTAATGCAAACTTTGATTTTGGCTTCTGATAATAGTTACTGGTGCATTTAGAAAGAATGTGTCAATATGCTGAAAGACTTACCAATATTTCTACCATGTGTAGAGCCGCGTATGCACTCCTAAAAAAAGCTAATTGACATGTTCTAGCCCTGATGCTTCGGTTTTGAAAGGGCAAGGGCACCAAGGCCTTTTTCCTTTGGTAAAGGGTACCTCTATAATGATTTTGTAAATTTCTAATTGGAACATTCCAAGGTGCACCAGGGAAATGACAAATAAAGTATCAGGCCTGATGTTCATGATGTTACAGCTTTTATTGCCCAAAGACATGAACAAGAGCTTATAAAAAGGTTTTTTTTACCTGTGAATGGGGCCAACCTTCTTATTGCTAAAGGGTATCTCTTTAACTTCAGAATAGAGGTTTGCATAAAAACTTAGTTGCTTTTGGCAGATTGGAGTCCAGTTCATGGAAATGCTGCACTGAATTTGTCTGTAATTTTAATTTACTATGAATTATGGGTCAGGTTTGATTCAAGTAATGGGTGGAGTGCTCTTGGTCTTCAAATCTTCGGTGAATTGCTTGACATAAATTTAATTTGCCTTTTGTTGCTGTCAGACTTGTTTACTAAAGTATACAAAGGCACTAAAAAGACCTTTGTTTACTTTCATTGTCTTCGTCACGTTCCCTAATATCATGTCTCCCTTCACTGTAGGCCTATGTAATGCATTTGTACAACTGATCATTTTTAGTAAGGTAAGAGAGACTAAAATCAAGAGAAATTGTGGAGTAATTAAAGATTTACCAAGGTAATCAAAAGCCTCCGAGCAGCCACAGGGAGCAGGCGGGAGGACCAGCTTCATACTTTTTTTAATAACTACAAAATGTGTGAATCAATTCCGCTGAAAATTTTTGTAACTACCTTTAAACACTCACTCTTTCATATACTGTAGTGATTTCTGGGTGAGTGAATTCAGAGGTTGACAAATAGTGTGGGAAAGCCGGGTCCCATTATAATGTGCACAAACAAATCCTATTGTGTGCCCAAAAACTTAATCCTTTCGAAATATACTGGGTTTTGAAAATTAGTTGTGAACCAATATGTAAATTTCCAGAATGCTTCAATCTTTAGTGAACATCTATTCATCTGTTCAGACTATAAGAACAAGAATTGTGATCCCCAAAAACAGTTATTTATTCGTAATACATTCTGCCTCTCGTGTGCTCCCCGGGGATCCAGCATGTATGTTTTTTCCTGTGGCTGCCTTGAGGGTAAAGAAGGGTAATGTACAATGCAGGCCTACAATGTATTGTATTTCATATGGAGAGGTACGTGTACATTTAGGATGGGCTGTAAAGCAACACTTGAATAACTTAAGGTTGACTGATACTTTTGACTAAAGATTTTTGGTTTCAATTATGGAAGAATTAGGAATTTTAATTATTCTTCTGGGCATTCAAACAATTAATTAGAAGGTGATGTGCATAAAGGTGCGTCACATGGACAGACAATTTGGGGTTTCCTTTGTTAGCAAAAGGTGTTTTTTCATCTAGAAATATTGTTCAAATGATCCTACTTTTAAAAATGTGCTCTGGTTTTTGTTCTTCAATATCAATACTTCAGCGTATAAGCCACCTGGTGTATAAGCCCGCAGGAACTTTGTGTTTGGCCAAAATAAATGTATAAGCCGGGTTTATTTCCCGAAGACTACGGTAGTATGTGGTAACACCATGTGTATATATCTTTGCTGTGTAGAGTTTGTTATTTGAGACTCTGTCTTTCTATTTATTCCACTGGCGTGTAGTACATTTCAGAATTTTTTAGACTATTTTTTTCTGAAAACAACTGTCCTGCTCATTAACTACTACCTGGGCGGGGGGAAGGAAATCAACCGGGACTACTAATTTTGTTTTAGTGAATCGCGGGGACTTCTCATTATTAACTTCACTGCTGCGGAGTGAGTTGTTAATTGGTTTTAACTATTCGACTAGCCTGCTATAGACATTGTCAGGGTTTATTTTCGTATATGTAATTTGTATTCATAGCAATTTTCACCAAAATTTCCTCATTTAAAGATGAAAAATGGCTCCTTGGACATCTTGGCGTGTTGTACAAAGGAGCTTCCATTCCCATGGTTACAAAGATTGCTGAGAAAGTAATGCAGGAGCAGAGAGTGCAGGAGGAGAAACAGAGGTGAGTCAGTGGAGTAGGGGCTTGTTTTCATTAGAGTTTTGGGCTCAGGATTTGGTTTGTGTTGGTTTTG